>AUXN01000136.1:0-19578 GCA_000482125.1 Strigomonas galati
AAAAAAGAAAAAAGATAATGATTGTTGGAAAGAACAAAAATTAGGTTCGTCAGGAAAACAAAAGAGATGCAATAGTGTTTACCTTGCCCCTTTCTCCTTCTCTTTCCTTCTTTCCTTCTTCCTTTTTTTTTTTTTAGCACCACGTTCTTCGCCGCTTAGGATAACAAGGACACCAACGTGTCGATCGCTTTAATATAATTAATGTCATAGTCGAATTCACCATCCGGGTCCTTGCCCTGCACGAGCTCCCGCCGCTCGTAGGTGAAGGCGAAGTCTACCATGACAATCCGCGCCGTCTGGATGGGCTGCACCGCATCGTACACGAAGAGCAGCGAGGAGGTGTAGAAGCGGTAGACGGTCTGCTTCTGGAAGGCCTCGCGCAGCTTCTTGAGCTGCTTGAGGAAGACGAGCTCGAGCCCTTTGCTGTTGCGGCAGAAGTCGCGTATCTCCTCCTTCACATCGGTCAGCGAGAACTGGCGGCACTGCACCTTGAGCTTGCTCACGTAGTTCTGCGTCGTCTCGTCCCAGCGGCGGAGGCCGGCGAGCCGCATGCCGTACTGGCCGGAGGTGGAGTTCTTGGCCTTCCACTCCTTCTTCTTGCGCTTGCGCTCGGAGGGGTTCAGTCCGTACTGCCGCGCGCCCATCTTGATGTCCAGAACGCAGGGCCGGCTGAAGTTGTAGCACGTGTCCTCGAGCGCGATCATCTGCATCTCCTCCGTATCTTCGTCGTCCGCGTCGCGCGGGATGCCGAGAGGGAGAGCCGTGCTGTCCGGCCGGAGGAAGGGGCTCGTGAGGTGCGCGATCTGCGACATGGTCAGGCGGCGCAGGCCGTAGAAGAGCGGCGTGAACGGCGCCAGCAGGGTCAGCGCCATCTCCTTCTCCTCGTGCGTGTGCGCCGGCTGCTTGCCCTCGGTCGACGGCTCGAACGCCTCCGTCGGGGCCTTCGCCGGCTCCGGCGCCGTCGCGCGGAAGGAGAGCGTGGCCGCCGCCTCCTCCAGGGGCATGTCCGTGCAGCAGCCCGACTGCAGGCACGGCCACATCGGCAGCGGCCGCGTCCACTTGCGCGTCCACCACAACGACGCGGCCAGCCGTATCTGTTCCTTCTCCGTCGCGGGGGCGTCGACCTGCGGCACAATCTCGTCCGGCGAGGCGGAGGTCGCCCCGCTGACGATGAGCGTCGTGTCCTCGGCGCGCTCCGCCGCCTCGAGCATGCGGTACACCGCCAGCCGGCGCTCCTCCGCGGCCTCGTTGTCCGTGTCGTCGGCGGCGTCGCCGCGCGGGGTGGAGGCGTCCTCGTCCGCAGTCTCGCCGGACCACAAGGCGATGGTGTGCGGCGCGTGGCGCACGGCGTCCTCCACGAGGGCGTGCTGGTACGGCTGCAGCGTCTTGTAGAAGCACTCCTCGCGGCCGCTGCACGACTGCTTCATGAAGATGTCGCGCACGGTGACGGAGAGGTGGTGCCCGCCGATGGAGGAGGAGCTCGAGACCTCGGCGCCGAAGGGGGTGCTGATCGGCGTCGAGCGCGTGTCGGGCGTCTTGGGGGCGATGATGGACACCTGGGCGCCGGGGATGCGGCACGTGGACATGATGGGGATGGGGTGCGAGCCGTCGTGGCGCAGCGGCACGCCGTTCTGGTGGTAGTGGACGACACAGCTGTCGCTGCCGAGCGTGCCAAGGCTCGGCGAGCTATCGCGCTTCTGCACGGCGGTGGTGTCGAAACAGGTGCTAAGGTGGCTATCTTCGGCGGTGCTCAGCTTGGGCGTCTGGTCGTTGGAGCTCTTGTAGCCGTCGTCCGTGCTCGCGTGGCCGCTCTGCAAAAGTACCTTCTCATCGAGCGCCGGGGAGGAGTCGTTAGACGGGTCGGTGTCGTGAGATGCTGACATATGAAAGAAAGGCTATGTTAAATATATATATGTAGTAGGAAACTGATGGATAAATGTTTTTTTTCCTCCAACTCTTTCTAACTGGAAACACAACAAAGAAAACAAAACAAAAATAAAGCAATAAAAAAAACGGATTTAAACGCCCAACCGTTTAAAAATACAGTAAAAACAAAACCAAAAATAAAACAAAAGAACAAAAAAAAAAAAAGAAAAGAAAAATCACACACTGGGAAAAAGGAGTTTCAATAAGTGAACCACAAAATTGAAAAACAGAAAAAAAAAAAAAACAAGAAAACAATAATGAAAAAAAAAAAAAAAGTAGAGCAATGTGAAAGTAGTTTATGTACTTTCTCGGAAGCAATTAAAAAAAAAAAAAGAAACAAAAAAGTAAACTTTGATGGTATACTATGTTTCAACAATTCTTTGATGAAAAGAAAGAGGGAGAAGAAGTGAGCATGTATGAATGAGAAGGTACTTTCAAGAGATACATAATTCCAACATGAACTTGAATTAGAAACAACAACAATAGAAAAAAAATGAAGCAGAAATGGAAGTTAAAGGCTTTTTTTTTTGACATCATGTGACAAAAAAAAAAAAGAAGTGTAATCGTACAGTATACAGGATATATATATATATATTGCATAATGGTTGAAAAGTATTCGCGTATATACATTTACTTGGCTCAAACCACTCATATGCCGGTCTAGTATTTTTTTTTTCTGGTTAACTTTTGATTATTATTTTTTGTTTTTGTTACTGTCAGTCCCCATAGCGGTTGAGCGTCTCGTAAAAGCTGCGCTCACGCGCCCGCTCCAGCTCGTCCGTCTCCATTGTGGCCGCCTCGTGCTCCTGCATCAGCCGCCGGATATCCGGCCGAGTGCTGTAGGGCGAGGTGAGAGCCGTCGGGGCCGTCGTCGTGTGCGGGTCCTTCACCTGCGCGAGCACCGCATTGGCCGCTAGCTCCTGCCGGTCCGTCCGCTCCCACGCCGGCAGCATGGGCTGCAGCATGGAGGTGCACCCTCCTGCCCGCAGCGGCCGGTGGTGGCCCCCTTTGGGCGCCGTGAGGGCCGGGCTCGCGCTGCTGCACGGCTCCGGCTCCTCCGCCGGCACGACGCGCGAGGGCAGGTGGTGGTAGGCGCACTGCAGCCGCAGCGAGTGGTGCGCAAAGTCGTCCTTTAGCCGCAGCAGCCGCTCCCGGTCCTCCTGCCGCGTGTAGGGCAGCTGCAGCGCCATCTCCTCCAGCAGCGCCTCGTAGGCGCGCGCCATCCGCTCCGCGCGCTGCTGCGAGGTCGACCCCGGCGCCTGCGTGCTCGCGCGGCGCGGCGCGTCCTCGTGGGCCGGGCGGCTGCCGGCGGGCGGCGGCGGGTACACCGACTGCAGCCAGTCCTCGAAGGAAAGCACGCCTTCGATGGGCGCCTCGCTCGTCGCGGTGGCACGCGGAGAGGGCCGCGGCGCCGTCTCTGGGCTGGCGGCGCCGGACGGGGCGAGCAGCGCCTCCTTCAGGCGGTACGGGTCAGGCTCCTCCTCGGGCGGTGCAGCCCACAGGGCGCGGGGCGCTGCCTCCGCCTCCGCCGCACGCCCTCGTGCCTTGGGCGGACGCATGCTCGCCCGCAGCCGACGGCCGTCCGCGACAGCCTCGTCCGTGAGAAAGGTCCAGCGGTAGCCAGACGGGTTCTTGGGCTGCGCGGCCGGCGTGCCCGGCCGCGTGACACCGCTGCGGCCGGCCGTCGGCTCCTGGCCCACCGTGTTGAGGTACGGCGACGTGGTGTAGTGGGTGGGGTGCTGCGAGAGGCTGAGCGTGAGTGTGTTGCCGCCGGCGCGGTGCGGCACGATGTGCTGCGGCGCGCCCCGCAGGTCCGCCGTGAGGCTGTCACGCGCAGGGGCAGGGGCGGTGAGAGCGAGGCTGCTGGGCCGGCGGCTTCCTGCGCTCGCGGCCCCACCGCGCGACAGGCGCGCCGGCACGGCGGAGGCGCCGTCGATGGGCGGCGGCGACGCGACGCGGGTGAAGTCGCTGAGGCTCCGGCGAGGGGCGGCCGTGGCGGAGGTGGCGGCCCGCTGCCGCCGCGCCTGCCGCTCGCGCAGCTGCTCGGTAGGGTCCACGAGCGGACTAGAGGCGTAGCTGCTGCTCGTGAGGGGCTGCGTGACGAAGGGGTTGTACGTGAGGGGCCGGTGCTCCGTGCCGCTCAGTGAGGAGCGTTTGCTGCTGTTGGGGCGCGTGCTGCGACCGGTGGAGGTGGCATGCATGGTGCGCTAACTAGTGTATAAGTAGTATATATTGTATTGTGAGCGTTTGATCGTTCCTGAGAAGAGAACTAACAGCAAAAAAAAAGCAATAGAAAGGAAAAAAAAATGAGGAAGAGACGATGGGTGTATAAACCCTTCCAATTCTGCCGTCTATTTAGAGTAGGCAAAACAAAGCAAAACAAAAGAAAAAAAAAGTAGTAATACAGCTTTATTTAAATGAAAGGAGATAAGGAGTGAAGAGACAAACAGGATTGTACTTTAGTATGGAGACAAACGTACATTCACCTCAACAACAAAATACACACAGCACAAAAGAAAACATTCAAGACGTACACACTATTTCTTTTCTTTTTTTAATTGTTTTTATGGTTAGTAATATTACCTCACAATATATGCGAATGAAAAAGCAAACAAAACACATCCACACAACACTATTATATTGTTTTTATTCGTGAACGAGCATCGACGTCGTCATTATTATTAAAACTAATTGATTAATTAAAGATACTATAAAAAGTGAAAATTATTATTATTTTAGCATTATATTATATAATTTTTTTTTCTTCTATTTATTAAAAAACAGAGAGGGAGAGAGAAAGATAGAGGGACAGGCGCCGTGGGTATATAGGTAAGCAAGCTCAGCAGTTGCTGCTCGAGTTGGTTTGGATGGTAATCCACATGTTGTACAGACCAAAGCTGACGCCAATGGCGACGACCGCGCAGCCGTACCCGCCGAGGCCGAAGGTGATGAGGTACTCCCACCAGTGGAGGTGGCGCCCCTCGCAGAGGCCCCACCGCCGCCGCCGCACGTAGTCGAGCGCGGCCGGCACGACGATGCCGACGATGCCGCAGCCGAACGCACCGGAGATGGACAGCATGAGACCGTAGTAGGGCACGATCCAGGCGGCGAAGGCGCAGACGGCGAGCATGAGGATGCGCATCACGTTGGGCTGCCACTCCCAGTACTTGGTGACGCGGCGGTAGCCCAGCAGCCGGCGGTCGCACAGCTCGCAGAGGGGGAACGTCTGCTGCGGGATAATGGCGAGCGAGGCCACGAAGAGGACGGAGCTGACGGCCGTCTTCATCTTTCCCGTCTGCAGCGTGACGGTCATGACGGAGCAGGTGGAGGTGCCGTAGCTGAGGTAGCCGCAGAGCCCGAAGGCGAGGAGGAGGGTGAAGGTGAGGCCGATGGCGACGCGCAGCAGCACCACGTACCGCTGGGGCGGCATGCTGCGCTCAATGGGGATGCACGACCCGATACCAGTGAAGGCGTACACGGTCACACCGAGGGCCGTGAAGAAGTTGGAGGGGGAGGACGGCCACAGCGGGATGTTGGTGCTGGTCTTCCCGTAGGGGAAGTACACAAGCATCATAATGACGCTCGTCAGCACCAGCGTGTTGGAGAGGATGGCGAGCGGCTGCTGGTGGCGCTCGCGCTTCACGAGGACAAGCGGGAGGGCGATGACGCTGGGCACGATGAGGCTGACGGCCGTGGCGCCGCCGCCGGTGAGGCCCATCGCGGCCAGCATGACCTTACTGTTCGAGGACGTGAAGGCGAGGAAACCGATGAGGTGGCTGACGCCGTAGAACATGTTGAGCATGGGGTACCAGTCGCCCCAGATCATGCGCGGCACGTCGCCGTACAGCACGACCTTGTCCGCGTCGCGCATCTGGTTCTTCGCGCCGAAGTAGGCCTCCGTCGCGTACTCGGAGGTGAAGGCGACGAACATCATGAGCATGATGCCGCCGATCAGACCCGCCTCGCGCAGCACGAAGGGCATCGAGAGGACGTTGGTGTGGAAGAAACTACGCATCGTGTTACTAAAGTCGGCAAAGAAGAGCTTCTTGTGCTCCTTGGACAGCACCTTGTCCGGGATGATCTTCATCATCACCTGCGGCATCGCGTCGATGGCGTCACTGACCTTGTCGGCACCGTGGGCGATCGCCTGACTCGTCGCGCTCGCGACCGCGCGCACGTTGGACGGCACAAGGTGGCTCGCCCCGTGCGACACAGTCTCGATGGAGTTGTCGAGCAGGTTCGTGATGGTCTTGGGCACGATCGCGTCCGTCGTCTCCTTCCAGAAGTCGCGCACCGTGGCGCCCTTGATGCTGTTGTAGGACGCCCACCGCGCGTCTTGCCAGTCGTCCGCGCTCATCGGAGGGGGACGGTTCTCTGGGTTGTTGAGCGCGGCCTCGTCGTCCTCCACGTGCGTCGGCTCCCAGTGGCGCGTCGGCGGCTCCTCATGCACAGCGGCCGGCGCGTCCTCCGCCTTCTCCGGCGGTGGGCTCTGCGTGGGCGTGCCGTCCGCGAAGCGCAGTGGGTGCACAGGCGGGTTGCCCATCTCCTCCTCCTCCGCTGGGTCCACCTCGACTGGCCGCCCAAAGTATTGCCGCGCGGCGGACATGCCGGTGCCGGTGCCGCCGCCGACCGTCAGCGTCACGTGCTCCTCCTCCGGCTGCGGTGGCGGGGCGGCCGCCTCGGAGGGGGTCATCGTATCATCGTGGATGATGGGCTGTTGTTGTTGCTGCTGAGGGACCATGTCGCGGTTCACCCCGCTGTTCTCCTGCGAGCTCGCGGGACCGAAGAACTGCTGACGTAGACTGTCGATCTGCTGTGCATTGTTGGGGTGGGGGCGGTTATCGTTAGGGATGGAATCGTCCATTCACGTAGACCTTCTTCTGTTGGAGTTTAAGTAGTGCTCAAATGAATGTAAAGTAGCCTTTTGTGAAGGGCGTGTAGTTCGTAAATATATATATTGATATGCGTGTGTGTGTGGTGGTGCTAAATAAGAAAGTGTACTGCAGGTGTGAAAAAAGTGATTGGGAAGGGAGAGAAATAGTTTCACGATAAGGTTCAGAAAAGAAGTGAGTGAGTGAAGTGAGCGGACAAGTAAAATGGTCCAGAATCATGGACATAGTTTTTATGAAATGAGCGAGAGGCTGTTTTACGTTTTTTCTTTTTTTTTTCATTGCGTCGGTCTGCGTGTACATGATAGCTAATAACAGTGTACAGGCACGCATTATGCAAACAAATTCTAGAGAAAGAACGAAACCAAAAGGTCATACAGAAATCATCTCAAGACAAGTAAAAATAGAAGAAAAGACATACACAGCAAGAAAAAGGATACTATACAAAAAAAAAAATTGAAAGTACCAGAATCTTAACACGTTGTCATGCTGCCCACCTCTACAATGGCCCACATCTCGTAGCAACCAAAGATGACACCAGCCAGCATGATGCCGGCGCCGATGATGCCAAGCGAGAAGCACAAAAGGTACTCCCACCAGCGCAGGCGCCGCCCTTGCCGCAGCCCCAGCCGCTCCCGCCGCACATAGTCCAGCGCGGCGGGGAAGACCAAGCTGAGCAACGCGCAGCCGAACGCGCCGCCGACGGCGAGGAAGACGCCAAAGTAGGGCAGCGCGTAGGCCACCGCGGAGGCGCCAGCCAGGAAGCCGATGCGCATAAGGTTGGGCTGCACCTGCCAGTAGGTAGGAATGGTACGAAGACCGAGGATGCGGCAGTCGCAGAACTCCGTAATGCGGAAGAGCGACTGCGGCACGACAAACAGGAAAATGAAGAAGAGCAGCGCCGAGGCCGCAATCTCGGTGCCGCCCTGCCCGAAGGAGAGCGGAAGGACGGAGCAGGTGTCCAGGCGGTAGGAGAGGAAGGCGGAGAGGCCGAAGGCGAGGTTGCAGAGAAAGGTCACTCCAATCACCACCCGCATGAGGACGCGGAAGCGCCCTGTGTCCATTGTGCGCTCGACCGACACGCTGCGGCGGAGGGGAGCCGACACGAAGAGAATGATACCCAGCGCGGTGAAGGCCTCCGAGACAGAGGAGGGCCATAGCGAGAGTGACTTGTACTCGAAGGAGGAGTAGGGGAAGACCGTCATCATGACAATGACGGCCACGAGCACGAGCAGGGAGGAGAGCGCGATGAGCGGCTCCAGCGACTTGGCCCGCTTCATGAAGACAAAGAGCAGACAGCACAGCGGCGGCAGCACGTAGCTCAGCGCCGTGGCCACCGTCGTCGTTGCCTTCATGACTGTGAGCAAGTAGTAGGCGTTGGTGGCCGCGTAGCGCACGAAGGCGATGAAGAAGAGGATGGAGTAGGCCATGTCCAGCAGCGGGAAGCAGGTGCCCCACGTGAGGCGCGTCACATCAGCGTACATGACGACCTGTGACGCGTCCTGCAGCTGGTTCTTCGCTGCGTAGAAGGCCTCGGAGGTGTACAAGGACACGAGGTTGACGAAGATCAGGAGGAGCAGCCCTCCGACCAGGCCCGCCGCGCGAAATATATACGGCACGAACAGAATGTCAAAGTTGAGGCTGCACTTGAGCACGTTCAGGAAGTCCACAAAGATGAGCTTCTTCATTTCCTTCGACAGCATGTGGTCCGGGATGATCTCCATCACGTAGTTGGGCGCGTTCACAAGCACGTCGCCCGTGTACTCGGCCATGATGGACAGCCCTTTCCCCGTGATCTGCACCGCCCGCTGCACCGACGGCGGCATCGCCTGCGCCATGATCTCCGCCTTGTCCTTGATGAAGGTGGAGGTGCCGCTGAAGAAGGCGTTGAAGGCGTCCGGCAGAATGGTGTCCGTCGTCTCCTTCAGAAAGTCGAGCGTGGACACGGGGCACGTCGCATCGTACACACGCATCCGCGCCTCCTGCATCTCATCCACGGAGAGCGGCCCGTCGCGCAGCGTGGTGTTGAGGCTGTCCCGCCGCTCCTCCGAGGGGCTGGCGGCCACGAAGGGCGCAGAGACGTCCGCCGGTGGTGGGCCGTCTGCCTCGGCGTCGTCGTCCGAGTCGGTCGAGGGGTGCACCACCGGCACTGACACAGGGGCTGGCGGAGGTAGAGGTGCTGGTGCTGATGGAGGTGCCGCGCGCTGCTCCACGGCGGGAGAGGGACTCTCTTCCCCTCTCTCATTGTGTGCCTCCAGCTCCTCGCGCTGCGGCACCTCCAGTGGCGGTGGCGCCACCATGTGGCCTAACTGGGTGCGGCTCAGCTCGATGGGAATGAGAATGGGGTCCGCGATGAGCGAGGTGCGGCGGGAGCTCGTGGGCAGCACATCTACCACCATGAAACGGTTGTAGTCGTCGTCCTCGTGAGAGAGGCTCGCGCCGCTTTGTGGGCTGTTCGGCTCTTCGCTCGCATCGTTGTGCATGAATGCACACTAAAGTCGTTATCAATGGTTACGAATTACTATTTCGTTGTTCGTGCCAACTATGTTGGGCTTAAAGAGTATAAATATGTAATGGGAGGGGGAAAAACAAAAGGAGGAATATATAACTAAGAGGGAGCATTAGAGAAATAGAAATGTTTGATGTGTTTATAATAAAACGTGTGTTGAACAGACATTTATGCAGTGCGCGCTGTAGAGCAGAATGAACACAAAAGAGAAAAGCAGTGCATGCAAGCGTAAATTTATTCTCTGAATTAATATTGTATGTCAAAAAGGTAAGAAGAAAAAGAAAAAGCACCTTGAAAAGAGAAAACGTGGAGAAAAAAAAAAAGGAAAGTAATTTAATAATGTAATATAATATTTGCTTCGTTGAAATAGTAATTGAGGTAAGAAGAATCAAACAAACAAACAAACAAGAAAAAAGTGCAAACAAGAGTGGAGCATCATGAAAAAAAAAATGCAACGGGAAGCAAAGAATACGAATTCAATAACAACAGTATTGTCAACAAAACGAGAGTATCACATGTTAAGAGAGAAAAAAAAAATGTTTGCGTTCAGAATGTTATCCTGTCCGTGAGCATATACATCACATATTGCCATTTTTTTTCTTTTTTTCTTTTAAAATTCCGTTTATTCGAGTGCAACAAACGTGGAAGTGGATTATAATATGATGATAAATAAACAAAAAAACGGAGCAACAGTTGAAAAAAAAAAAGCGTGTAGTAAAAATGTATATGATACTCATACTCAGCGAACTAGAGACGAGACAACAAATCAACAACAATGAGGGGGAAAAAAAAGTGTAGTACAATTTTCTTCCTTCGTCCTTTATTTTGAATCACTGATACCAGATGAAAGTTCACTGTTTAACATTTATATTCCCTTTTTTTTTTTTTCTTGGATGTAGGTAGAACAAAGCAAAGCATCTTTACAACAAAAAAAAAAAGAAGTTAAATTCACACGCATGTGTATGCATTTAAAAGTAAGTAGAAAAAAAAAGATACAATTCGAAATAAGCATCAAATGATTTGAACCAAAACAGGACTTCCCTGTTTCTCTGCATTTGTGTAGCAGAGTTTTACACATTTCTTCTGCGGTCTGTCTCTGAACCCCTCTCGCGTCCCTCCTCTGGCAGTAGCGCGCTGTGCGTGCGACTTTCCGGCTGCACCGGCACCGCGCAGAGCGACAAGGCCGTGGAGTCCTCCTGCTCCTCCCTCGCCAGCTCGTCGACGCGCGTGCCGACGGGCAGTATACCCAGCAGCAGGTCATTGCGCGCCTCCTCGCCGCCCTCCGCGGAGAACACACCGTCGTCGAGGGCTCCGGGCGAGTCGTTGTCGTGCACGAACTCCTCCACCGCGTCCTCCTCGCCCACGTCGCAGGACACAATGGTGCCCTGGAAGCCGTGCGGCGCGAAGCAGCGACAGTACAGCCAAGAGACGCCCAGCCCGCCGACGAGGGAGCAGACGTAGGCGATCCCAATGGCGGTGGACGTCATGGCGGACATGATGGAGGCCATGATGGAGAAGGAGGCGGCAGGGGAGCAGGCAGAGGAAGCACAGGAGGTTGTTGCAGGGCAGCTTGTACGGCCGCAGCAGCTTCGGGTGCTTCACACGCAATAGCATCAGCGACGCATAAATGAGCACCATGCGGAGACAATAAAAAGACTGACACAGCGACACGACATCGCCAAACTCCAAGGCGCAGGAGAAGACAATCATGAAGACGGTGTTGAGGGCGATGGCGGGAATGGGCGTGCCGAGCTGGGGATGATAATAACCGAGAAGGTGGGATACCTTCTTGGGAACACCTCCATCGTGCCAATACCAGCGAGAAGACGGCTTGTCATGCACATGGCCGTGAGCGTGAAGCCGATACCACTGAGCATGGCGCCAATGAAGAGCATGTAGCGCAGCCAATTGCCCGCCACCGCCTTGGCCACCTCCGGCCAGTGCCCTGCCTGCCACTGCGAGTAGTCCTCGTAACCGTTCGCATCGGCCATGGCGGACACGCCCGCCATCATGGGCATCACGTACGCCACGTAGGTGGAGAGCATGAGCAAGATCATGGCAAAGGGGAACACCTTCGCCGGCCGCGCCACCTCCTCGATCATCGCACCCGAGTTCTCAATGTTGGCGTAGTTCCAGCTGATGATGGAGAAGAAGGACGCCCAGTTGACGGTCTTCACGTCCACGTAGAGGACGGCCTTGTTGATCCCAGTGCTGAAGAAGATGATCGCATTGAGTAACAAGAAGGGCAGCAGCGTAATCCCGCAGAGAATAAAAGAGGCGCTGCCGACAATTTCGATACCCAGAGCGTTGAGCACAAAACAGAGAAGGATCACGGCGATCTTGATGCAGGACTGCGCGCCGCTGCCGAGGTCCGACTTCATGTTCACGGCGTACTCGGAGGTGAGGCTGGGGTACGTCGCGTTGCCGATGAAGACGATAAAGACGGTCATCAGCACACACATGAAGGAGATAAACGGAGGGAAGGAAGCGTTCACCCACATGAGGATGCCCGAGTTACTGGGGATGGAGGTGGACAACTCCGCCGTCGCGAGGCCGGTGGGGTAGCACCAGATCCATGGCAGGATGAGGCACACGATGAGTGTGATAAGCGGACCTGCCGAGCCGATGCCGTCCTCGAAGCCGTACCCGCCACCAACACAGTTCGTGAAGAGGATACCAAAGAGACCGACGATGCCGATGGAGCCGCGGTGGGCGACCACCTCACCGGTGTGTTTGATCCACTCCGGGCGGCACAGCACCTCCTTCGTGCGCTTCAGCTGTGGGGCAAAGTGGGGGCGTACATTATTGGTCGGTGTGACGAGTTGCTTTACAGAGCCAGTGTCGGATGTACCCTTATCCATGCAGGGATTTTGCTTAAGCTTCTTTTCTTCTTCTTCCGGTTATCGGGAAAAAAGAAAGAGAAGCTTAGTCTCGAGTGTGTATAAATGTATGTAAATGGTGTTTAAAAGTGGTTTCTAGTAAGCAAAAAAAAAAAAAAGACTGCTATATGCTACGAAGAGAAGTGAGAGGAGACGAATGTGCTATGTGTTCGTAATAGGTAGAAAGACCACTACAAGATTTATGTTTCCTTTTCCTACTCTGAAGGGAAGTTGTAAAAGTATGCTTCTTTTATTTCTTTTTTCTTTTCTGTTAAGGGTAATGCTTTATTGTTAACTGTTAAACACAGATCGTTACGATTTTTTCTCTTTTTTTTTATTTACTTATATCTGTGTTTTTGTTATGAAACGTGTTTGCGTAAGTTATTATGCATGAAAAGGGGGAAAAAATGAACAAATGAACAAAAAAATAAATAAAGAAATGAAGCAACACGAAAAAAAATGAAATGAGCAACACGAAGAGTAGCACCGGGATTGGAAAAAGAAAATGTTGCAATGCAATAAGAACAGCTTCATCACCAAGAAAAAAAAAAAAAAACTAAATACGCGTGAGCAAAAACCCGTAGAAAACTTAGAAACAAAATAAATCCAAAAGGGGATTGCAACTTTTTTGTTTTCTCTTTCTCCTAAGGTAGTTGCAATGCGAAAACATCTTTTAAGGTTAACACATGCACTGCATAATGATAATGATAATAATAATAATATCTGACTAAATATATAAGCACTTCAATTGTTTAATTTTATTTTTGATTACCTATGATTTTTTTTTTCCTTTTACTATTGACTCTACATATACATATATATATATATACGACATTTTTTTTCCCTTAATCTCGCTTGAAGCCCTTCGGCTGGATCACAGGTGAACCCAATTTCGGCGACCCCCGGCGCACGACCGACCCATGGTCGGCCATCTCCTCCTCCACGTCCCCGAAGGCCTCGTGGTCCGGCGTGGCCTGCCGCGACAGCTGCCGCGACGGCGGGCGCGAGGAGCCTTTCTTCGACGGCTCCACCGGCTCGTTGGCGACCGGCACGCCGCTCTCCGCGCGGACGGTGGGAAGGATGCCCAAGAGCAGGTCGTTCCGGATCATATCGTCGCCCTCCGCCGAGAAGATGCCCTCGTCCACCGCCAGCGGCATGTGCTCGTCCCGCAGCCCCTCCTCCTCGTCCGGGCCCATGTCGCAGGAGACGATGGTGCCTTGGAAGCCGTGCGGGGCGAGGAAGTGGCAGTACACCCAGGAGAGGCCCAGCCCGCCGACCACCGAGCCCACGTAGGCCATACCGATCGCCAGCGACGTCATGGCGGACACAATGGAGGCCATCACGGAGAACATGGCGGCAGGGAGCAGGCAGAAGAAGCACACGAGGTTGTTGCAGGGCAGCTGGTACGGCCGCGGGAGCCGTGGGTACTTGAGGCGCAGGATCATGACCGCCGCGTAGATGACGACCATGCGCAGGTTGTAGAAGGACTGACACAGTGACACGACGTCGCCAAAGTCGAGCGCGCAGGAGAAGACGATCATGAAGGCCGTGTTGAGGGCGATGGCGGGAATGGGCGTGCCGAGCTTGGGGTGGTAGTAGCCCAAGATGCGAGAGACCTTCTTGGGGAACACCTCCATCGTGCCAATACCGGCCATGAGGCGGCTCGTCGTGCACATGGCCGTGAGCGTGAAGCCGATACCACTGAGCATGGCGCCCGCAAACAGCATGTAGCGCAGCCAGTCGCCGGCGATGACTTTCGCCACATCCGGCCAGTGCCCTGCCTGCCACTGCGAGTAGTCCTCGCCCTCGCCGTCCGCGTTGGCCATGGCGGACACACCGGCCAGCATGGGCATCACGTACGCCACGTAGGTGGAGAACATGAGCATTATCATCGCAATGGGAAAGGACTTGGCGGGGTTGGCCACCTCCTCGATCATCGCACCCGAGTTCTCAATGTTGGCGTAGTTCCAGCTGATGATAGAGAAGAAGGACGCCCAGTTGACGGTCTTCACGTCCACGTAGAGCACGGCCTTGTTGAAGCCGTGCGCAAAGAGGCGGATGACCGTAAGGAGGGAGAAGGGCAGGATGGTGATGGCGCAGAGGATGATGGAGGCGCTGCCGACAATTTCGATGCCAACGGAGTTGAGCACAAAGCAAATCATAATGACCGCAATCTTGATGCCGGCCTGCGCGCCCTTGTTGAGGTTCGGTGCGAGGCCCACCGCGTACTCGGAGGTGAGGCTGGGGTAGGACGCGTTGCCGATGAAGGTGACGAAGATGGTGAGGAGGACGCTGAAGAAGGAGATGAAGGTCGGCAGCGACGCATTGCCCCACATGAGGATGCCCGAGTTACTGGGCACCGACGTCGAGAGCTCCGCGACGGCGAGGCCGGTGGGGTAGCACCACAGCCACGGCAGGATGGCGCACACGATGAGCGTGATGAGCGGACCTGCCGAGCCGATGCCGTCCTCGAAGCCGTACCCGCCACCAACGCAGTTCGCGAAGAGGATACCAAACAGCGCAAAGGTGCCGAGGGAGCCGCGGCGGGGGACGGCCTCGCCAGAGTGTTTGATCCACTCCGGGCGGCACAGCACCTCCTTCGTGCGCTTTAGCTGCGGGTCGAAGTGGGTCTCGACGTTGCCTGTGGGCGGACGAATTTGCGTGTCATTGCGGCTGTCCAATTTACCCTTATCCATGCAGGGTAGGTACTTTGCTTGTTGTTTTTTCTTCTTCCTATTAAGGTGAAAAAGAAATGAGGGTTCTTTTTTTTTTTTTTGTTTTTTGTGTGTGTGTGCGTGGTGAGATAAGCACTAGTAAAATAGAAAAAAATAATGTAATATCCAATTATTCTTTTGACACTTTCAATCGCTGAGTGGCAATGCACAACACAAAGAAAGGGGAAAAGAAGAAAAGGGAAGAGAGAACATAGCATTTGACACTTGAAGGATAGGTATATATAGATCCACATATGCATGCATTCATTGGTGACATTGGTTGGCCATCCCTTTGAAGGGCTGGTTCACATTGTTATTATTTTTCTTACGGATAAGAGTTTTTTTTTTTTTTGACAACAAAAAAAGAGTGTATTCACTGCTGTATTCTGCTAAAAGAACTCCACAAAGAAAGGAAAAGGGAAAAAAGAAAGGCATACACCCTCTTTTCCCCCCTTGTATAAATATCTAAAAACGCGGTAGGGCGCCGCGGCGGCTTAAGAGAGCATCTTCTCCTTGCGGCGCTCCTTCTCCGCCTCGGCCTCCTCCTCGGCCTTGCGCTGGTGCTCCGCCTCCGCGATGAGGGGCGCGAGCTCCTTGGCGCCAATGACGCGGAAGGACGGCACCGTCTTGGGGTGCTCGGCGTTGGGGTCCAGCAGCCGCTGCTCCGCGGGCGCCGGCACGCGCTCGAGCACGGCCATCTCGAGCCGCTCGGGCGCGAGCTTGAGGGTGTCCATCGTCTTGCTGATGATGCGCAGGCCTAGCACCTTGGCCTCCTCCAGCGTCAGGTCCTCGCGCCAGTCCTTCTTGAGGAGCGACTGCGCCACCTGGTCGTTCTGCCCGATCGCGTAGGCCGACCACGCGTTGTAGTCGCCGCTCGGCTCCGTCGCATAGAGCTGGAAGCCGTAGTAGCGGTCCCACCCTACGAGCAGAAAGGAGACGCCGAAGGGGCGCACGCCGCCGTACTGCGTGTAGAGCTGCTTCTCGTCGCAGATGGCGCGGCAGAGGTCCTCCACGGCCATGGGCTCCTGGAAGGTGTAGTAGTGGCGGTGCGCGGTCAGGCGGGCGTGGTTGGTCAGCGCGTAGGCATCGCTCGTGACGCCGGCGACGCTACAGCCGATGTGGTTGGCGAGCTTGTACACCTTCTCGCCGCTCACGTTCTTGTCCTGCATGTTCTCGTCATCGAAGAGCGCGTTCTGCAGCACCTTCTCGGCGACGAGGACGATGCCCTGGTTGGTGCGGATGCCGATGACGGTGCCGGCCTGCTGGATGGCCTCTACCGCGTACTCCACCTGGTAGAGACGGCCATCGGGGGAGAAGGTGGTGGTGCGTCGGTCGTAGCGAGAAGACATGACGTGCGGGTAATACTTTTTTTTTTCTTTTTTTCTTTAAAGCAAATTATATAGGCTATTATATATTACTAGCTATAATAATAATACAAACGTTTGAAATCGTTTGAGTGTATTCTAAAGAGAGAAAATAATAGAAGAAAGGGAAATAAAGGATGAGATACACACATGGGTTTAGTGGAACATATTCAAGGTAAAAATACCATATAAAAGTAATGCGCATAATAATAATTGTTCGTATATAATTTACTTTATTTTTTTACACAATAATGAATAATCAAACAGTTTACAATAGAGTCCTTCCGGTACACCCCAACTCTCTCTCTCTTTCTACTCCGTCCGGCGCGGCTGCCCTAGGGCGCGTATCTTATCCTTCTTGATGATCAGCTCCGCCTCTACTAGACGCCAAATGGGCGCCATGTCTTCGTTCGCGAGGCCAAAGTAGTCCCTTCCTATCCGCATGACGCGGTCGCGCGACTGCTCCAGCAGGTCGAGGTCGCCGCTGATGTAGAAGAGGCTCGCCGTCATGGCGTCGTACAAGAAGCAGCGCACCTCCGGCAGCCGCGCGAGCACGAAGTTCTCCGCCGCCCGTATGTCCTGCGCCGAGGCAGGGTCGAGCGCGGCCGTCGGGTCCTCGCCCTCCAGCGCCGCAGCCTCGGCCGCGCCCTCGCCCTCGTGCTCCTCCGCCGCTTTGGCGAGCCAGAGCGAGAGGAAGTGCTTCCGCAGCGCGGCCACGTCGGCCTCGCAGGCGTTGTACTGCAGCGCAATGGTGAGGAGCGCCTGGTTGGGGCAGACGAGGGCCGTGTTGCCGGCGATCCAGTCCCGGCTGAGCCGCGTCGCCCCGGAGGCGTACACGAGCGCCTTGCAGTAGAGGTGGCGCGTGCCGAGCGCCTCCTCGCTGAAGGCGTTGCCCCACGAGCCCATCACGGGCGCCTCCTCGTCCCCGTACTGCCGCCGGTTCAGCCACAGCCCGGCGTTGTAGGCGACGCTATTTGTGCTGTGCGGCCGCGCGCTAAGACGAGAGAGGTGGGCGAGCGAGCGGCGTAGAGTTCGCATCGCTACTACTAGGAGGAAGGGGAAAGGGGACTCTTACAAATGAACAGCAACAGCAACAGCAAAAACAACTATCACCACGACACAAGTAAACAAACTATTGGAAAGAGGAATAGAAAAAACTAAACTAAACTACTTGCATGAGAGCGAGATAGTAAAAAAAAAAAAAATGTATTAGAAGTGAAGGACATCACAACAATTAAATCATTTGATATAATTTTCTCTATGTGGTCACGATCATTTGAAAGTTCTCTGTTTCACATACCTTTTTTTTTTATTTTCTTTCCTTTTGTTATTAAGACGTATGCTTCACGTTAAAAACAATTGTAAATAGCTTTCACATAGCACCACAGTGTCCGCTCACTGGGAACTCAGTTCTTCACACTTAAGAAGATAAAACAAATGATTCATCACAACGAAACAAGCAAACAAAACGGATTGGAGCAGTCCAGCAACGCACTCCTTTCCTTTTTTTTATTTATTATTATTTTTATTAATTGCTTTCCTTCTCCTGGTCGCCCTTCGGTGCCTCCTTCACTGGCGCGGCCTTCTGCTTCGCTGGTCCTTCCGGCGCCGCCGCCATCTCTTTCATCTTGTAGACGTCCGCGATGCCGCTGACGTTCTTGTCCGCTATCGTTGCCCAGTCGCACGCCCGCACGGCCGCCTCTGCGAGCACCTCCACGTCCGTCGGAGGGGCCAGCAGCTTCCGCCCGCCCACAGCGCTGAGCACCCAGTCAAGCGGCTTCCCCGCGAGCCACAGCGGCAGCGCGAGGACGGCGCCGGTGCCGGCCGATGTCGTCAGCGACACGAAGCGCGTGCCGTAGATGAAGCCCGGGCGCAGCACGAGGCCGCGGCTGCCGAGGTTCTTCAGCACGGCGTCCTCAGCAATGTGCTTCCCGTGGAAGTACCCCTTCAGTGTCTGCTTCCGGTTGAAGACGAAGGGGAGGTACTGGTGGTAGGGCTCCGCCGACACGTAGACGAACTTCTTCGCGTTGGGGAGCAGTTTCGGGTGGCACATGCCGGCCGCGATGTGCGTGTTCGTGTCGCCGTTTATCTGCCGCGCGAGGTGGTAGTCACGCGTGAGGAGGCCCACCGCGCTGATGACGCCCACCGCATCGGGGTGGTCGTGCAGAAAGTTGAAGACCTGCTGCCGGCTGGACGCGTCCAGACTCACGAACTCGAGCGCGTCCGCCTCGCCGACGCCCTCCGCCATCTTCATCAGCTCGTCCCCGACGTCCAGGTCGATCGGGCCCTTCGCGGCCGCGCCGTCCTCCTCCGGACAGAGCGCCTCCTTCGCCGCGCGCTGGCCGCCGATCTGCCGCACCCGCTCGTGCAGCGTCTCCAGCGGCGTGTTGGGGAGAGGGGCACCGGTGCGTGAGGCGATGACGACCTTGTAGCCGTGCAGGAGGGCGCGCACCGCCACGTTGGAACCCACGAAGCCGGTGCCGCCGAACAGTAAGAGTTTGCGCTGCATGTGTTAGAGGGGAGTGAAATGCGGTATCAAGGTGTAATGAATAAGATAAAAGTAAAGGGATTGCTGCTGTTATTTTTTTTTAAGTATTTTGTTTTGTGTGTGTGTGTGTGTGTGTGAAATGTGAAAATGATAATTATTCAAAGTAGATAAGTATATATAAATATGTATGGTGCTTAGAAAGTAAGCTTACTATTTTTTTTTCTTTTGCTTTCTTGTATGTATTTTGTAAGATGTGAATAACTGTAAGTGTCAAATTGAGAGAAACAGGGATATACAAGAAAAGTGGTGAAAAACAGTACAATCCTTCCCTTGAATACACTTTGCGTCCTCCTAGACAAACACATTATGTGTATATAAAAAATGGGTAGCAACATGCTCTGTTGTCCATTTCGTTCTTTTGATATATATATATATATATTTTTTTTTAATTGTTGGTTAAATTATAAATAGACATATATTTACTAGCTAACAATTACGACAACATTCCATTCTTTTTTTTTTTTAAGGCCTACGCATGTCTTTTTTTTTTTTTTTCTGCTTTTAATTTTATTTGTTGTTTCATTAAAAAAAAATTAAATCATTACAGATACACGACGCGGAGCAAGAATGAAAAGAAAAATCCCATTTTACAAAAAAAAGTGAATATTTCTATTCTTCTCTCCATTTCCATTTTTTTTTTCATAATACACAGAAGACTTCTAGTACGAATAAATAAACACTAATTACAGTTTTATCCGTTATACGTACAAATATATATATATATGTATATATATACTGATTTTTCTTTT
>AUXN01000137.1:0-19524 GCA_000482125.1 Strigomonas galati
CTTTTTCTTTTGATCACTTTTCCCTTTAAGTGTGGCTCTAGATGTGGGCGAAGTAGCACGCTTATGTACATAATGTCCTTTTTTTGTTTTGTTTGTTTTTGTATTCCCTGTACCTTTTTCCTAGATTTTTGATTCGTTTGTACTCCCATTTTTCTTTTTACTACTTTTTGGACTGTTAATCCACTTTTTTCTTTTTTTTTTCCTTTTTCCTTTTTCTGGTTTATGTGTGTGGTGACGTCTGTCGACTCTTTTGTATGTATCATAAATACAGCATTGGTAGTTTTTTTTTTTTTAATTTTATAAAACCACTCATTTAACTATTAACAAACTAATCCCACCTTTTTTTTTCCCCCTCTGAAAAACACTTCTCTATGTACAAAGCTTCATTAAACAACACATTATATAATTTCCTAATTTGCTTTTCTTTTTTTATTTTTCTCACTTTTTTTTTATTTTTTTTCTGGAACGAACAGAGATATTTATAAAGTATTGAAGGTTGAATAGAAATAGTCCATGATCCTGCCCAATGTGATCAATAGTATTCTTTTTATTTTCCTTCTTTCTTTTCTTTTATTTTCTCTCTTTTGTCCTGTCTGTTCACAACGTGACGCTACTTCCAAAAAGAGAAAAAAAAATGGAAAAAAAAAATGTGATCATGTACTAAACATGTACAATTATTCTTTTTAGTATTTTGATCTATGTATTCTCATCTCGTTCTGTGAGTGCTTATGCTTAGTATTCATTGTACTACCTCTTCTCTCACTCTTTCTTTATTTTTTTCTCCACATTGGTAAAACTAAAAGAATGAAATCTAGTATCTGGCTTCTTCACAGCAAGCGCGTCGCTTTTATTCCGCGCAGCGCCTTTTCCGCGAAAATTTTCTCGCATGGCTCTCTCGTGTGTCCTCGACGCTTCGTGGCAACAGCGGCCAGTACTGCGCTCCCTGTTGCTGAATTCAAAAAAATAGCCCCCATGGTCCTACTGCAGGAGGCACTGAACCAGCACGCGGCGCTAGACGGCACGTTGTTCGCGGAGAAGCGCCACGAAAATGAGAACCACATAATTATCGCCCGCGACAAGTTCGACGAGTTTTGCCGTCTCTCCCACGTGAGCGATCCAGCCAAGGCCCTCAAGGACTTGGATGCGGCTGGACTTGTGCTCTCCTTGTCCGGCGGTCGGCTGGTGCATCTCCGTCCGGTAGTGTACGTGGAAACGTTAGAAGCCGCCCAGTCACGCGATAATCCCATCCCGCACGCGCTGGAGCCGGCGCACTTTCTCTTGGTAGAGTCAGAGCGCAAGATCGCGGAGCTACAGCAGGAGGAGGTGGCGATGCGGAAGCAGTTGCAGCCCGCGATCGCCAAAGCGGCGCGGTGGCGACGCTCCATCTGGGGTGGTGCCTTGTGCTTCGCCGGGGCGCAGCTTGCCATCATTTCACGTCTCACATACTTTGATCTGGATTGGGATATTATGGAGCCCGTCTCTTATTTTGTGGGCATTGGAACAGCGATTGTGTTTTACTTTTACTTTCTTCGCTTTGATGACGAACACACATACGTGGAGTTTGATCGCCAGTACCTACCCAAGAAGGTGCGCCAGTATGCACCCAAAGATTTTAATTGGACTCGGTATGAAACAATTTGCGAACGGTTGCTAGAAGAAAATGAAGTGAGGGAACGAATCAGGGAATGGGCGCGCACAGCTTGAAGCCCTTATGACGACCACTATTACCAGTACCATTATCTTTATTATTCATTATTATTATTATTATTATTTTGCTTTATGAGTATGTATGTTAATAACACGAAAACCAAATATCTCCTTCCATCACCAGTCACGCCTTACGCATGCCCAACCCAATACACTTTTTAATGAGACACGAATTTCACTCGTTCAGTCATTAAAAAAAAAAAAGTAACAAGTCTTTTCTCTCCTTTTCTCATTGCTCCCATTGCTCTCATTTTTTTTTTTGTATTTTATAGTTGATTAGTGACTTTATTTTGTCATTGCTTGCAATATTTTTCAATTTTTTTTCTTCTTACTTTCACATAAGATACATTTTTTTTTTTTGAAATTACCGCCCACTTCCAATTCCAACGAAAAATTGATCAGCCAAATCGATTTCACTGGGTATCGGAATATATTTTCAAAAAAAGGGGGAAAATTAACAACTCCATTAAACATTGAGATTTGCTGTTTTTGCTGTTGCTGTAGTGAGACGCCACCTGTTACGTCCGCTTTCGCATACAAATACGCATATACACCTACTTTTTAACACACGCACACGCACACAAGCATACATATAACTACCAACACTCTACATCTAGACGAACATTCGCATTAGTTTAACAACAACAACGGGAAAAAAAAAAACGTAGCAGAAAACGTAGTTTTTACCCTCTTTATTGATCCAACTCTACCCTTCTCACACGTGCAAGGATGGAGTCGAATAAAGCGACTGTGCGCACCCCCTCCGCCGGTCGGTGCGGTGCCGTCTACATTCCTGTTCCCATTCGTGAGCCAAAGCGCCATCGTAACTACGGCACGGTAACGGGCGGCGGCAATGCTTCCAACGTTCGTTCAGTTTCTGTGCCAGTGCAGTCGAGCCGCGTCGTCTTTTACAAGCGCCCGCTCAAGCCGCTGACGGTGAGCCAGCAGAGTGCGCGGCTGGCCGAGAAGGTGAGTAAGAACTTTTTCCACGCGAACTTTAACTCTGGTCACGGTACCGTTTTCACCATCCCAAACCGCGCGCAGCAGAAGGCGTACAGCCGTCCCTCCTCGCGTGCGCCGTCGGCCGCGGGTCGCCATCCCATGGCGCGCAACAATTCGGCCTCTCACCGTGGGCAGGCACGACCCGTTCCATTGGAGGCGGCTCCGATACAACCATCCGCCCTGAAGCGGACGCCGGAGCCAAATAAGGATGACATCTTTGATCCCATCATCATTAGGCGCCGTCCCGCTAGTGCGGACGCCAGACTCAATATCGACATTCACGAGTCAGAACACCTGGAGCGGCTCGAGAAGCGGAGCAGCATGATCGAGACGCCGAAGATTGCGCTGCCAGAGTCGTCGCCGGATCTGCTCGCCCTCGAGGCGATGCGCGCCTCCAGCCCGCAGCAAAAGCAGCACCTGTCGCCGACCACGATCGCCCGTGCCGCGCGCGCGCTCAAGAAGTTCGAGGAGAGCAAGGTGCGCATGCCCACCGGCTCCTTTAGCAGCGTGACGGAGGTGGCGGTCGACGGACGCACGATACCGGTCCCGGAGAAGACGCCGCTGCGCCTCTCCATCACGCGCGAGGAGCCGCCGCCGCAGCGGCGCGTGCAGATCTCGACCATCGTGAGCGCGGAGAGCGCCTCCGAAGAGGAAGCGACGACGGAAGAAGACAGCGACGACGAGCCGGTGGGATGGTGCGGTGGTATGATGGACATCGTGTACCTGGGCGCCCCGGCGGCCGTGTCCATTTGCTTCACCTTTGCCATGTCCGTCATCCCCCTTGCCTTCGTGGGCAGCTACCGTGGTGCGCTCGACCTCAACGGTGCTAGTGTGGGCTACTTCCTCATTAGCATCATCCTTCTCTACCCCATGTTGGGCCTCACCTTCGCCATCGACACGCTTTGCTCCCATGTGTACGGCCGTGATCCGCTGAGTCCGGAAATGGGCCTCATTCTGCAGCGGGGTATTCTGATTAACTGCATCCTACTGGTCCCCATGTGCGTGTGCTTGTACTTCCTGCGCCCGTTTCTTATTTGGGTCTATGGCGAGACCACCGCCACGCTTGCCATGGACTTCTTGACCTATGTGCCTTTTGAGATTTTCCCGGGTGTACTCTTCTACGCCTTCACCAAGTTCCTCAACAACCAAATGCAGCCGCACATCCCCATGATTGCGCTGACGGCCGGTGTGCTCATCACGCCGCCGCTGCAGATGAAGCTGACGCCGATGGGTGTGCGGTACACCATGGTGGGTATGGCCATCACGGCCTGGTTTCAGCTCATCGTGATGGTGCTCATTACGCTCTTCAAGGTGGAGACGCGCATCACGCTGGGCCACTGGCGCCTGCGCGAGGCGCTCGACTGGGAGGATGTGAAGCAGTACATGAAGCTGGCCGTCCCCAGTGCCATCTTTGTCGCCGCAGAGGCCTCCTCCTTCGATCTGACGGTGCTGTTGTGTGCCAAATTCAGTGAGGCGGACGGTGCAGCATGGTCGGCCATTATGAACTCGCTGTACATCTTTTCATCCTTCTCTGGCGGTCTGTCGGCCAGTGCGTGCGCAAACATCGGTAGCAGCATCGGCGGCAACGACCCGCAGAGTGCGCGCCGCTATGTCATCATCACAATTTGCATCTCCTTCATTTTGGGTCTTGCTGACTCGGCGGTGCTCGTTCTGTTCTTTAACAACTTTATGTCCGTCTTCGGTACGGCGGGCAGAACGCTCGAGCTGGCCAATCAGGTGCTGTTCATGCTACCCTTCTTCCACACCTGCGACGCGGTTCAATTCGCCTTCCAAGGTATTTTCAGTGGCCTGGGCAAGAACCACCTAGGCGCCCTCATTCTGCTGACCTCCTTGTGGGGCATTGGTATCCCGCTCTCCATCTTGATGGGCCACTTCCTGGACTACCGCATGTTTGGCGTGTGCGCGGGCATCACGATCGGTCTATGTATCGAGGCACCTACCATGGTCTTTGTGGCGTTGCGCATCAACTACGCGAAGGTGTGCGAGCAGTTCATCGAGGACGAGGAGGAGGAGGAAAGTGAGGAGGAAGAGGAAGAGGAGGAGGACGAAGAGCTCGATGAGGAGTACGTGGAGGAGGTGATGCGCCGCTCCGGCATTTCCACGTCTAGCCAAGAGGTACACGAAGAATACCCCGAGCACTACAAGAAGCTCCTCCCGCCCAAGAAGAAGCGCCGTGGCAGACGCGTGTACTACGAGGAGGAAGACGAAGATGAAGAGGAGGAGTAAACATGGTATATAAATATCATTGTGTGGATTTGCTGAAGGAAAAGAGAATGGAAACCCAAATTAATACGTCAGTTGTCGTTGCTGTTGTTGCTTTTTTTGTTTCGCTTATATTTCTTTAACTGAAAAGTGAAAAAAAAAAAATGCCTCTGCATGAGCTAGAACATTTTTATTTATATATATATTTTGTAATTTTCTAATTTTGTTGAAAGGTGGCGAAGAGACCAATCGAAATTCGAGGTATCAAAAGAAAAGAAGGAAAAAGTTTTTTTTTTTGATTTTTAAAGGATCTGTTCTCTCTTTCTTGCTGTTTTGGATATTTTTATTGTTCTGTTTTTGCTGGATGTGAAATAGTTTATATTGATTTTTTCGTTTCTGCGCGTGCTCCCTTCTGTTCGTTGCATTCTCGGTTCTATCTTCTTCTTGGAAATTTTTTACACAGCTTCAATGCAATAATAATAATAAGTAATAAGTAATAAGTAATAGTAAAAGGATGTATTTTTTTTTTGTAGTTGTTTTTAAAACAATAACTAATTACGCAAAAAATAAAAACATTGTAAGTAGAGTTTTTATTTTAAATGTTCTCCCCAACGAAGCGATCGCTGGTTTAAGTTTTTGCTTGAATGTGTGACTGAACCTTTTCGTCTTTGGTAAATTTTCAGTACTTTAATTTCTTCTGTACTCTTTCTGTTTGACCTCATTCTTTCATTCTCTCTCTCTCTCTCTCTCTCTCCCTCTCTATCTGGTCTTGTTCGCTAGTTTTTCTTGTTCATTTTCCAATTGACAAGTGTGGCCGCACTCCGTCCACATTTTGCTAAATGCCCCCATCTGGTATTGTCATCGTGCGTCATGGGGAGCGCAAGGATCACATGGATGCTTCCTTCGGCAAGACCTTTCCCCGCCCCCACGACTCTCCCTTAACCTCCTCTGGTATTCAGATGGCCTTCGAGTTGGGCAAATATTTGGTATCCCAATACAAAATTAATCCACTGAATGTGGTGGTGGCAACGTCCCCTCTGCTGCGGTGCGTTCAAACCTCAGATGGTATTGTGCGCGGCCTCGTGCACCAGAGCGGTGGTGTGGACGTGGCGCCCAACATCTATCTCGAGCCCAGCTTGGCGGAGGGCGCCTACTGGCTTTTTGGTGACATGATGCAGAATGGCAATGTCGTGACTCCCACCGGCTTCAATTGTCCACAGCCACTCTTTCAGTCCGCCGCGTATTTCAGAGAAAGCATATCGCGCTACATTAACCCAAACAAGACGTTTAATCTCGATGCGGACCCGCAGCACTTTATTGCGAACAACGCACTTCAAGAACATGATTTTGAGGGACGAGTGAGTCGAGGCGCACTCGCATTCCTGGCGAACCCCTTTTTTGACGGCAAGACTGTGGTGCTTACAGGACACGGAGCAACCACCGTGCTGTGGTACAACGCCATCACGGGGCAGCGATTCAGTAAATTGCCCAACTATACAGGCTTTACCTACTTGCTACCTACTGGCGAGGGCGGTGCTTTTGTTGCCCAAAATGATGTTTTTAAAACACCGCACATACCTAATGCTCCGCGCGAATTCTAATTTTTGCTTGTTTATTATTACTATTATTGTTATAATTATTGTTTTCTTCTCGTTTGTTTTCTTTTTATTATTATTATTCCGTCACCGATGTGTGTACGTGACGCGACGCTTGTGAACTTATGAGCTCTTTGCAGCAACCTATTTCATTCTATCAGTCTACGGTGGACTGTGTCCATTTTTCTTGTTTTATCTTTAATCTATTAAACCGCTACTTATCTCACAAAGCTCTCGACTTTCTGTAGTTTTGCCTCACCTTTTTCTCTCTCCTTCTTTCTTTCTTTCTTCTTCTTTCTTTTTTTTTTTTCTCTCTTTACAAAGTCATTACGTACTATTATCATCATTGCAATTGCTCATTATCACTCCGTATATATATCTCCCTTTTCTACCTATCTTTTTTTCTACTTTTGCTCATTATTATTATTACTCTTTGCGTGATGCCCCCGTCTCGTATTGTCATTGTGCGCCATGGTGAGCGCAAGGACCACATGGACCGGTCCTTTGCCAAGACTTTCCCCCGTCCACACGACCCTCCGTTGACCCCTTCCGGCATCGAAATGGCTGTGGAGCTAGGCAAGTACCTCACCTCGGAGTATAAGGTAGACCCCAAGGAAGTGGTGGTGGCAACGTCTCCACTGCTCCGGTGCATTCAGACCTCCGACGGTATCGTGCGCGGCCTGGTGCAGAGCGGCGACGCGGAGGTGGCGCCCGACATCTACCTCGAGCCCGGCCTCGCGGAAGGCGCCTACTGGCTCTACCACGATATGGTGAAGAACCCCAGCGTCGTGACGCCGACCGGCTTCAACTGTCCCGAGCCTCTGTTTCAATCTGCCGCGTACTACAAGGAGAACACGTCCAAGTACGTCAACCCTGACAAGACGTACAACCTCAACGCGGATCCGGAGCATTATGTGGAGAACAACGAGCTCCAAGAGAGGGACTTTCAGGAGCGTGTAAAGCGGGGGGCTCAGGCACTGTTGGCGAGCCCCTTCTTTGATGGCAAGACCGTGGTGCTGACAGCGCACGGAGAGACAACTGTGCTGTGGTACAATGCCATTACAGGACAGAGCCTCGACATGTCCCCTGCCTACACTGGTTTCACGTACCTGCTTCCGAGTGGCGAGGGTGGTGTTTTTGTTGCTCAGAACGATCCCTTTACGACGCCGCACCTACCTAATGTTCCACCTGAGCATTAATCATGTATGCTTTTTTTTTTTTGTTTTTTTTTTCAAGGGTTGTCCCGTCGTCACTAACATGCATATGACATGGCTCTTTCTTATGAAGATTCAATCTGCTTGTAACAGCTTATTATTGGTACGATCCTTTTAGGCGTTCGCCATCTGGTTTCAATGATGTTGCTTTCTTCCTTCTTTGTCTATTATGTAACTGCACTTTTCTTCCTACCCCCTTCTTCATTGTTTGTTTGTTTGTTTGTTAAATACAGAAAGAACATAAATAATAGTATCTGTGCACATTAACCCCAATAGCGGATAGTATGCCATCAGAAGATAGCCCCGGACCCGTGTCGCAGCGCACGTGGCACAGTACCTTCAACACCCATCACGGGAACACTATTTTAAAGTTAAGAGTCTCTTCCAACCACTACAAAGGCAGCAAGGAGTGAAGCGACAGTTTTCACATATTAGCACGGACGCCCCTCTTGTGGTGGAAGAAAAGGACGGCATCACTGTAGAAGCCAGCAAGACACTCTGTCTCTACCAAAAGGAGATTGCCCGCGTGTGCACCGAACTTGTATCTGCAAAACAACTATTTGGTCAAACAGTGGCGCTGGAATGTCGTCATCTGCGCATGACCGCGGATGACGTGGCTTCGAAAGAGGGTGACACTGAAAGTGCTCAGAGCGGCGTCGTATCGCTCACTGACTTCTTGTTCGCACCTTCGGTGCCATGGAGTGCTAGGATAGAAGTCCAACTGGTGACGCTAGACCTCGAACAGAACCTGCTGGGCGACGTTGGCGTGGAGCGCTTGTGTGCCCACGTGTTACCACGTACCAAAAATATTCAGCAACTCTTATTGGCCTCCAATCAGATTTGCCAGGACGGCCTGGCACACCTGTGTGCATTCTTGTTGCGCCCTTTAGAGGGTAACGAGAAAGCGTTGCCACACCTCGCAACTCTCGGGCTGACGAACAACGAACTATGCAAAAGCAGCGCAGAGACACCAGCATCGCAACCTTTCTCAGTAGGGAAG
Source organism: Strigomonas galati (assembly GCA_000482125.1). Lineage (NCBI taxonomy): Eukaryota > Euglenozoa > Kinetoplastea > Trypanosomatida > Trypanosomatidae > Strigomonas > Strigomonas galati. The sequence continues at coordinate 8,742 of AUXN01000137.1, forward strand.
TCACTTGCACAGATCTTGTTATTGTATAAGCGCACAGCACGACGGCTCCACCTCAACCACGTTGGGTTTAAAACGCAAGATGTAGTAGACATGTTGGTGGAGTTATTTACTGACGTTGACGTTAAGACGATGACGACAAGAGACTATGACCACTTTCCATGCTTTGAAACGATTTATCTGAAACAGAATGAAGCTGTCCGTCCGAATGAAGTGGAGGCGTGTCTTGGACAGTTGACTACCTCAGATGCGCACAAGTGCTTCCTTAAAAATCATATCCTGCTTTAATATATGTGTACTTGTATATGCATACTTATGAATGCGCGTGTTTTGTAACAATTTGACGTTGTGTTTTGGTTTCTTGTACTGTGATGTCCTATGCTTCTACAACCACACACTGTTTTAAGCTTTTCTCATCATTTTTTGCGTTATCCATTATACCCCTATTTCTTTTTTCTTCTGTTTCTCTCTCTCTGTCTACACCCTCCCTTTTTTTTTCTTCTCTTTTTAAGGTCTTTATTATCTGCAAACTTACTACTTTAAAACAACAACAAAAGATATAAATCATGTCTGTTGCTGAGCTCGTTGCCAAGTCCAAGGTCGTGGTGTTCTCCTGGATCCACTGTCCCTTCTGCGTTCGTGCTAAGGAAATACTGAGGCCTATTGCGAAGGACCTGCAGGTGTACGAGGTGGACACGATGCCCAACGGTGAGGATCTTCGTGAGCAGATCTACAAGCAGTACCAACACGACACGGTTCCCGCCATCTTCATTAACGGCAAGTTTATCGGAGGCTGCTCGGACCTGCAGGCGCTCCAGAAGAATGGTGAGCTCGCAAAGCTGCTGGCATAGGGAGGGAATAATTCCTCACTTGTCAAACATGCTTAAATCGCGTTAATTCGCACATGGTTACATACATACATAAATATATACACCATGCTTATTACTTCTATTGTCTTGTGTTGGTATGGGGAGAACGCCGAGACGATAATGTAGTGTTCGCTTTTTTTTTTTTTTTCCCTTCCTTCTTTCTTCCTTGTTTCTATACATACTTTCTTATAAAAATGTCTACGGATGATTTCACATACAGAGGTGATGCTTGTGTACCTGTATATGCGGATGTATGTTCCGATATTTTGTAAATGGATGCGTACGGTATTAGTTTTGAACAATTTTTTTTTCTCTCTTTTCTCTTTTCTTCCCTTTTGTCGTTATTGCAAGTTTTAGAAAAACTCTTTTTTTTTTTTTTATTGAGTGTGTTTTCGTTTAAAAGAAAAAAGAAAAGCTAAAAAACTAAAAACTAAAAAAGAAAAAAAAAAGAATAAAATTCTAAGAATTATATTTATAACTCAAAAAAAAAAAAAAAAACAGTGAAGATAAAAACGATGCTCGATGACAGTGGTTTTGTCATTGAGCAACGGTATAGTCAATGGCAGAAGAAAAAGGTAAGGACCATTGTCGTGAACGCGCATTCGAAATCCGTCGCCCAAAAGTCCATTTCATCTGCCCTCAATATTGCCAAGCCCTATGACCGAATTGAGCTCACGGGAGGCGAATACCAGGAGGCCCTCACCATCACGTTTCCGCTGGAGCTCGTCGCCTCGGAAGGTGAGGACCCTGTCATCGTGTCGCGCAACTCGGGTATTACTGTCACGTCCGAGATCGAGGTCTACCTAGAGAATCTCCAGATCATTAGCAAAGGGCCGACGAAGCTGGACGCTGCCGTGGTCACGACGGCCGGTAGTGTCGTCGTCTTCAGATGTAAATTAAACTCTCTCCTCATTGGCGGAACGTCCAAGCCGCACGTTGAAAATTGTGTAGTGACGGATAGTACAAGCGGCTACGGTGTGACTGTGCAAGATTTTGGTGGCGGTAGTATCCAGAGCACCACGGTGCACGGCCACAGGCTGTCCTGTGTCGACATTGACACCCGTGGCGAGCTCAAGATAACGGAGTGCACCCTGTACAATTACCAAAGCAGCGAAGGAGACGTCGTGACCGTCTCGGGTTCTGTGAGCTCGATCGCGCGTGATGTGCCTGGGCAGACGAGCTATCTGAGTTGCTCGCACGTGGAAGTGTCCAAGTGCCAGATCTTCATCACGGACCAGGAGGGCCCGCGTCGCCGTAGTATTGGCTCCGCGAGCCACCTCCAGCCGTACGGGGCACAGTGCTGCGTGGCGATGGCAAACGGGGCGGCGCCGACCTTCTCCAACAACGAACTAGTAGAAGGCGAGGTAGGCTTTCTGTTCGACAACGTCGGCGCCGCACAGGTCCGCGGCAACGTCATCCGTTGTCAGCGCCGCTGCGGCGCCTTAGCGTTTGTGGAGGACTCCGTCTCCTACTCCAAGGACCGTGCCAACCTTTGCATCACAGGCGACAACGTCTTTGACCGGTGCGCCATCGGTATTGATGTACAATGCTCCTTCATGCGCACCATGACCTATCAGATGAAGGGCGGCGGCGACACGATTCTCTCCAACGACCTCCCCAATTCGAAGCGCGCCTTCCGGTGGTCGCAGGTCGTGACCCAGAGCGCCTCCAAGTCTGTAGCGGCATTAGACGGGGACTACAGCACAATGCTGCACGGCGAGTACGTGACGGTGAACCACCTCAAGCAAAGCATGCATGACCTCGCTGTGGCCGTGCTCGAGGCCTACCCAACCTGCCTCTCCCCGGCGTTTGCCGTGGCCTCCGCGTCTGCGATGGTCGCCTCTCTCGCGACGAGTCAACAAAAATTAGTGCCAGGCTCGCTCTCGAACGTGTTTGCGGAGCTGCTCAACTCCACACTGGAGGTGCGGATTGACTCACAAAATCAAAACAAGGAGTCTACCGAGTACATGAACCGGCTTCGAGGCAACCAAGGCATTGACATTATCAATACCAAGTTCTCCAACTGTGGCGCCTGCGCCGTGCGCTTTGGGCGACAGGGCTACGGCCTCATTGAGGACTGCATTTTTGAAGACTGCGGCACCCACGCCGTCGTTGTGGACTGTGGCGCCCATCCGCTCATCACAGGCTGCCGCTTCCTGCGCTCGCGCAAGGCGGCCATTGTCGTCGCCAACTTTGCGAACCCACTCATCATCGGCAACGAGATTGCGAACGGCCAGATGGTCGGCATCGCCCTCACGAACCTTAGTCGCGGCCTCCTTATCGGCAACATGATTTTCGGTAACCAAGGTGCCGGCATTCATGTCGAGCAGAATAGCCAGCCTGTCATTTGTGGCAACGCCATCGTGCAAAACCGCAGTTGCGGCACCAGCGTTGAATCGTTTAGTCAGCCTCACGTCGTGTTTAACCACTTCTCTGGCAACGGCGCCGTGCACTTGCACTGCTCCGGCTCCTCGGACGCCTTCGTCGCCTACAACTACATGCAGACCTCGCCGGACGTGGGTGTCCGCATCGACTCGCTGAGCCGCTGCACCTTTGTGAAGAACAACGTGTCCTTGAATGGCGACGGCATGCTGGTAGAGCTCGACGCGGACCCTGTTGTCGAAGACAATGTGTTCGAGAAGAATCTGAGGAGTGGCATTGTGGTGCAGAACAATGGCCTGGGCACGTTTCTGAACAACCGCATCACGGAAAATGCTGGGCCAAATGTCCTCGTGCAAGACGGCGGCTCTCCGTCGTTCCGAGCGAACAAGATTGAAAAGGGTTCTCAGGGTGGCGTGGTCGCCGTGCGCGAGGGCGCGGGGCTGTTTGAGCTCAACCACATTTCGGAGAACTCGGTCGCCAATGTGCTGCTCGCCGACTCGTACACGGCCCCCACGTTTATGTCCAACTTGCTCTTCAAGTCCACGTCTGGCTGCGGTGTTGTCGCCGCTCGCGGGGCGACCGGTGTGTTCCAGGGCAACCAAATCTACGAGAATAAGCAGGGCGGCGTGTATCTCCTCACCAAGGCAAACCCGCGCTTCTTCAAGAACCACATCGCACGGGAGGCAATCGGCGTTATCGTGTCTTCGGCCGGCAAGGGAGAGTTTGAGGCGAATACAATCGATAGTTGCTACGGGACAGGCGTGCTGGTGCAGCGCGAGGGCGATCCCGTCTTCAAGGCCAACCAAGTCTCGGGCTGCAAGATGAGCGGTCTGCACGTCACCCCAGACGGTATAGGTCAGTTCACGGACAACAAAATCTTCGAGAACGACATCGGTGTCCAACTTGGCTCAACGATGGAGTCGGCGGAGGTCGACCTTCACTCGGTATACATTGAGGAGCACAACGACCCAGCCTCGCCGGTTGCCGTCGGCGGCGCGAACAGCCGCGCCAGCATGTCGCAGCCGGCCGTTCCGAGTAAAGGCCGCAAGAGCATTCTAGCCAACTTAGCCAGCGCGGCATCCGCCCGACGAGCGAGCAGCATGCGCCCCCCAACCGGTCGCATCACGTCCAACGACATTTACCACAACGAGAACGGCGGCGTGTTGTTGGAGCGGAACGTCAACATTGAAATGGAGGAGAACCGCATTTACGAGAACAAAAAGTACGGTATCCGCGGCGACACCAACTACACAGCACTCCGTGCGAAGCGCGTACTGGCAGAAAAGTTTTCTGTCATGGACATCGCCGTCGCCGTCGATGACAAGGCTGTCCTTTCCGCGAATTGCTCGGCGATGCTGCGGAACAACAAGATCTACTCGCACCAGAAGGCGAATGTGTACATGATTGAGTTTGATGGCGCGCAAGATGTGCGGGTCGAGGAAAACGACATTTACGGTGCGCCCATGGGTATCTACGTCGGAAACAACTCATCACTGCCCTTTGCGGAGCGGAACCACGTTCACCATTGCTACGACGGCATCTTTGCGGACACGGGCGGCAGAGGCGAGTTCAGTGAGAACACGATCGAGCACTGTCAGTATGTGGGCATCTTCATCAGCAGCAACGCCAATCCGCAGTTTATCGACAGCAACACCGTGCAGTTTTGCGGCGTGTGCGGTGTGCTCATCGACGCCGGAGGCCGCGGTCTGATTCAAAAAGGCACCATCCGTCATTGTGCGTTGGGCGTGATCAGCTTCTCCGGTGCGGCCGCTGCCTCCAGCGTCACACGTGAGGAAATTGTCAAGGCGAACATTGTCTCCTCCGCCGCACGCTTCATTGAGAACACGATTGAAGAGAACGAGTGCCATGGTGTGCTGATATGTAGTGTGATCAGCGGTGCACCACTGCGTACGCCGCTCCAACAACAGAAGACTGAAGTGCTCAGCAACAACGAGCACTTTACGGCCACGCCGTACACAGGGGCGTCGCAGCTGAAGTCGGACGAGGCGCTGGCCACGCTCTTTGAGAAGAACACCATTCGGCGTAATCGTCTGTGTGGTGTCTACCACGACCGCTTTGACCACTGGAACTTGAGGGACCTCGGCGGAAGTAGAGGCCTTCTGTCGCCCAACAAGGCGGCAGAGGATGCTGCCAAGGCGTCCTCCGCTGTCAAGAACGCGTACGGTGGGTACGAAATTCTGCTCGGCACTTCCATTGTCATGAACAGCGAGGCTCACTTACGGGATCGTCAAGAAAAGCAAGTCTCCTTCGTGGAGAACACCATTACAGAGTGCAGCATCGGCTTCAGCGCAGGCTACGGGTGCCACCCTTTTCTCTTGCGGAACATCATCGCGAAAAACACGTTCATTGGGCTGCTGCTTCGCTTCGGCTCCGCGGTGACGACGCATGGGTGCGAAATCTCGGAGAACGGTCTTGTGGGCGTGTACGCCAGCAAAGGAGCCAAGGGCCAGGTGACACGTGGCAAGATCAAGGCGAACAATACGCTCTGCCGCGTGAAGAACAGCCCACATGACGCCCGCGACTTCACCAAGGTGGTCTTTGCCGAGCGGTTTGAAACGATGGGCAAGTCCGATCCTAGCATCGTCGTGAACGCCGAAACGTTTGAGCGCGGCACGCTGCGGTCGTACGAGCAGCTCTACTACCTGGTGGATGTGCACTTGTACGCCTTTTCGAGCGCGATACGCATTCTCGCGGAGCTCACCGCCGCGTCGTCCGCCGGCAACGGCCTCGCCTCTGGCTGCGCGCCGTCAACACTGGTCTCGGGAGGAAAGCGGACAACCGACTTGGGCGGGGTTGGCATCGAGGACTACATGCAGGTCTGCGCGGCTGACGGTGGTCTTGGTGTTTGGGTGGAGGACGGGAGCCGCGTGTCGATCCGCAGCAACGTCATTGAGAAGCATGAGCACATTGGTGTTTTTGTGTCCAAGGGCATCACCGATCATCACAAGGTGCTCTACGGGGCCTACCACATGGATGTGATGCCGATGCGAGACAAGGGCAAGCGCAACATCATGACGGGTGGCGAGGACCTGGAGGCGCCACCGCTGGCGACAGCAGACCCCGCGGCGCTCTTTACACCGGCGGCGCTGTGTGCGAGCGGGGCCGTGGCCGCACGCCAAGTCGCCCTGAACGCGGAGATGACCATGAGCTTTTCGATGTTACATATGAGCATCAGCATGTCGGACCCTGAGTCAAAAGCGACGCCAACCGAAAGGGCAGAGCGGCAGGACTCGATTCACCACGCGCTCATTTCGGAGAACCAAATCGTTGACAATCAATTCGGTGTCTTCATTGAGCTCTTCGAGGAGCTGCAAACGAACAGTAAGAAGATACAGGGTCCCACCCCACCGTCAACTGCGGCGAGTGGCGCTGCTGCTGCTGCTGGGGCCAGTGAAGGCGACGCTGCCTACGCACTCTCCAAGCAGGATCTTCGTGTGCTCGATTGGACGCACGCGACCAGCAGCCTCGATTTCACCGTGGTGATCGAGAAGAACAATATCACGGCCAACAAGGGCTGTGGTGTGCACTGTCAACACATCGTCCAAGTGCACGCCTCACCCGTGGTGCCAAGCCGCGCGACGATTCAAGACAAGGTAGCGGCGCAGTACGAGCACTTTCAGGCGGACCTCGTCATGGGCCGCCCCATTGCCTATCCGTCGACGCACACCTTCAGCCTGGTGCCTGTGGCCGGCAAGGTCGCCAACGCACACATTCACCAAAACGAGATTTACGCCAACTTGGGGCGTCAAGGATTTGTCACCTCGCGCTACGTCGTCAACTCCGCCGATCACCACAAGACGCTTCTCCAGTTCGACACAACCGCTTCGCCGCAGGGCTCGAGTTTTTGCTCCAAGGTGCTCTTTGCAATCCCCTTCTACGCGGCCCTTTTGCAGCTGCCACCGCCCGGCCTTGTGCTGTGGGAGGAGAACACGATTCGCGATGCGTACAACGGCGTCCAGTTGTGCGGTTACCTTAGCGCGCAGTGCACACGGTTCGAGAAGAACACGTTTTTCAACATTTCCGGCGATGCCATCGGGCTGGAGGGCCACATGGCCAGCGCCAGCATTGGCAACGGCAACCGCTTCGACCAGAACCTCACGTCGGTCAACATCAAGACGGTCATCACGCCGCAGGCGCCCTGCTACAACAGCCCAGACTTTCGCACGCGCATTTACCGCAACACGTTTCGATCGGGCAAGGACGTAGGCATTTTGTCGCACTGCGACGGCATCGACCCGCTGGTGTGTCGCAACGAGTTTGCTGAGTTTGACAAGAGCACTACCGCGCTCTTCCTCTCTAGTGTCACGAATACCGTCGTTCTCACAAATGTGTTCCGTGACAGCTTTTCGCCCGTCGTCGTCGTACGTGGGCCCCAGCCCACCAATGAGGCCGGTCGCTGTAACGCGCTACTCGCGGAAAACTACTTCTACGGCAACTATATTGGCGCGCTCGTGTGCCACGGTGCTGTGCCGCGGTTCGAGCGGAACTTGTTTAAAGGTAACCTGCGTTCTGGCCTGGAGATACAAGGACTCCAGACGTCGCCAGTAGTTTTCAATTGTGTCTTCAAGCAACACAAGCGAGACCCGAACGCCGATGCGCTCGACGCCACGCTGAAGAAGTCGTCCCTCAACGGCTCGCGCAATCTGCTTCTCCGCTACCCTACCAATGGCAAACTTCAGTTCCGCAATGGCACCGTCGTGGTCGACATCACGGCCGAAAATGAGCGTGTGTTGGATTTGAATAGTACAGTGTCGCTTCCTGCCGGTGTGCTTATTGGGCCAGAGGCGCAGGGATTGTTGAAGGAGTGTGTCTTTCGTGACAATGACATTGGCATCGATTCCGTGCGCGATGCGATTTCGGACAAGTGCACGACTACCACGGAGGCGAAGCCAGCCACGACAACTGCCTCAACGAACACCAACAAGAACCCGAAGGCGCCTCCGAACATCATGGTCGCGCTTTCTTCCGCCGGCACGGCGCACGTGCAGGGCTGTGTCTTCCACAAGAACCAGGTGGCAGGTGTGCTCGCTCGCGGCACGTCAACGGAGGCGGAGGTGGCGCCAACGTCCCCCAGCTCCTTTGCTGCCTCGCTGCGACGCGGCGCCCCTCTTACCAACGCGTCATTTCTCACTCAGTCCGCGGAGGTCGCCGTCGCGGGTACGGGGGCTGAAAAGCCGCTGGAAGCCGCCCTCATTGAAAAGTGCTACTTTATTGACAATGTCAACGATGCCACGAGCGGCGATGCGATTACAATCGACCGCGGGTATACAGTGTTTCGAAACAACCTCTTCACCGGCACCGTGCATGGTCTTTTCAACGGTCTGTCCCTCTTCGAGGAGAACTTCTTTCTCCCGCAAGAAACCCTGGCGAAGGTCAATCCAACTGCACTGGAGCTGCACGAAGGGTCGAAGCTTCGCTTTGAGCGCAACAGTATTCTCAACCGACACTTTGGTATACAGACGCTGCCCAACTGCAGTGGACGCATCCTGCAAAACCGCATCGTCGGCTGCATCAACGGTATTAGCGTCGCCCCGTTTAGCACGGCGGCGTTTGTTCAAAACCACGTCTGGCAGAGTGAGGACTGCGCCATCGTCGCCTACGGTGGTATGCTGACGGAGAACGAGGTGTTTGAGGCGCCAACGGGCATCATTGTGCAGAGTCCTTCGGTGTACAAGACGATCAACGCGATCCCGCAAAACATGCGCATTGGCCTCGATCTCAACGTGAGCCAAAACATTGTCTCTTTCTGTACCAGTGACGGTTTCCTCGTCGCGTGCCCTGGCAAGTTCGAGAGCAACCACGTCAACAAGTGCAAAATTGGCTTTAACGTGGTGTGTCCAGAAACAGCGGACGCCAAGAAAGTCGCCAGCATCAAGAACAACTTTGCGTACGACAACGTCATTGGTGTGTTTCTTGACAACAAGTCCGCGTCCACCGTGGAGGACAACGATGTGTTCGACAATGACGAGATGGGTATGGTCGTCTCACAGTCCGCCGGCGGCCTGCTGCAGAACAATCGCATCTCTTCCGCGAGGGAGCAGGGCGCTATCGAAATGCCAAGTGACACGCGCATGAAGTCCCTTTCGAACACGATTCGCAACCAGTTTTCGCCTGCCTTCAACCGTGGCGTGCGCATCAGCCGAAACAAGGAGTACGAAACCAAAACGCAGAGTGTGCACCGTGACATTAATCAACTGACAAACACGCTCAGCACTCTCCAGGAGCAGAATGTCGCGCTTAGCAACAGTCTTTTTGTGCTCGTCTCACGGCTTGAGGAAATACACGGTAAGTCGGTCGTCAGCACGGGCGCCGCTACCGCCACCACGTCGTCCACGCTCGCGGGTGCCCCGTCACGCGCGCTGCTGCGGCTCAGCGTCCCCAGCCTAGGCCAAGCGAACGAGACGAACGGCAACGCGCACGTGGCGCCGAGCAGCACGAAATCGGCCCGCCCACAGTCTGGCAGAAAGAAGTCCACCACGCACTCGTCCATCGCCGCCGCCGCGCGCAAGAAGGTGAAGCCGGGCAGTGCGAGCGGCCATATACAGCGCCCCGTCCTGGTGCACGTTTTGACCACTGCGTCTGCGCCGGCGAAGGCGGCAGCATTGGGGAACTCCGTCGTGAAAGTGCTCGCGCTGTCGCCTTTGTCGAAGATGAGCTTCCTCACCACCGTCAGCACCTCCCCCTCGCAGTTGACAACGTACTTGGAGCACACCACCCCATCCCTGTGCTTCTTGGTGATCGACCGGTCGATGAGCGAGCTGCGCCACCTGGATGCCGCTGCACTGCAAGTGCTGCGCACGAAAATGGCCACGACGCCGACGGTGGCGTCGGACTTCCGTCTGTGCTACGTGGTTCTGCCGAAAGGCACCACCCATCTGAGGCCCGTCATTGGCGCAGAGAATATGACGCTTGCCGACTTCGCCAGCGGCAAGACTGTCTTCACGTACGATAGCAGTGTGGATGCAATTCTCAACGACATGCAAAAGAAGATATCCAGCGATATCCAGGACAGCGGCGAGAGCGCCTCCTCCCCCAATTCACGCGCTAGCATCACGACGGACTCGCTCACAGACGATAAGCCGTTCTCGTCGCCCACAGAGGTGGAGGAAAAGCAGCATCATGTGGTGACGCCGAAACTGTCGCGAGAGAAGGTCGGCAATTTGCTGTCACTCATTACGCCGGAGGCCCTCGGCTACGGCACGAAGGAGTCGGCGCCGAAGAAGCGAAAGTCTTCGGTGACGTCGGCCACTCGGGTAACGTCCGGTGGACCGAAGCGTGCGTCCGTAGCCCATTCTGCAAAGCGCCGCAAGAGCTCTTTCAAATCCACTCAAGTGACGGTAAAGCCTCCCAGTCCAAACGCAGCAGGCGATGGCGCCAAGGGTGCTACGCACACGAGTCCGACCACGCCCAAGAAGACGAAACGTAGAAAGAGCTCTGTCGTTGTCAAGGCACCCAAAGAGGAGGAATAAAAGCACACGTGAAAGGCGTGTGTGTGTGTGTGTGTGTGTGTATGT
>AUXN01000138.1:0-19483 GCA_000482125.1 Strigomonas galati
AAATACTTTTTGTTTATGGTGAGACCTTGTTAATTAGCGGATAGTCTTTCAATCTAAAACAAGAAGAAAAAAAAAAAGAGAAGAATGGGAGAAAGAGAAAAATAATTGACCAGTTCTGAAATAATAAAGCTTCTTTCCTCCATTACCGAGACACTACATCACAAAAGTTTCGAATCGCTTTTAAATTAGGGGGGGGGGGGGGTGGAAATTAATAAAATTGTATAGGTACGTACTAATACATTGTATTTACATAACAAGAGAGATAGAAAATAATATATATATATATATATATATATAAAGAACATATATGCATATATTCTGTTTGGTACGTTATTATATACAGATACACACAACAAGCCACACATATGTACACACGCCATCTAAAAGAAAAGAAGTAAATGAAAACCCACACGAAAAGGAAGTGCTTGCATGTTTACAAGCACCCCCGCACAACGGCGATGGAGCCCGTCTCTTCGTAGTCCGAGCGCTTCACCCACAGGTCCTGGAAGGTGGGCAGCGAGGCGAGGATGGAGCCACCAATGAAGGCGGAGTCCTTTCGCTCCGTCGGCGCGACGACGCGCACGCGCTCGGAGGTGGACGACACGGCGCTCGTCTCCAGCTCGAGGCGGGTAGAAAGCCCGCGGAAGAGCGAGCTGCCGCCGGAGAGCACCACGTTGTCCCACAGCAGCGGCTGCAGGTCCGCGTCGCACTTCTTGACAGACTCGGCCAGCAGCTCGTGGATGCCGCGCGAGGTGGTCGTCGTGCGCAGCTGCACCTCGCAGACAATGTTGCTCTGGTCCGGCAGCTCCTTCATGCGGGGGAGGATGTGCGGCTGGAAGAAGGTCTCCACCGGCGTGAAGCACTCCGCGCCGATCTGCAGCACCGTGCCGTCGGGCAGCTTCTGCTCCACCACGGCGGTGCTGTCGCCGCCCTTGGCACCGCGCTCGACCATGGCGCCGTAGTCGTCCTTGCTCTCCGCTGTGCGGCCGCTCTTCTCCTTGAGGTAGGCCCACATGTCCGTGCGGTGGCGCGCCGGCACGGAGCCGGGCAGCTGCGCGTCGCTCTTGGACGCGAAGAGCTCCGTCAGGTCGCGGCCGCCGAGGCCGAGGCAGTGGATGCTGTGGAAGAGCGAGACGCCCTGAAAGACGGGGACGATGTGGCTAAGCGAGTATCCCAGCTCGACCGACACGCCGGTGCTGAGGCCGGCCGCGTAGAGGGCGAGCACGGGGCTGAGGGCGAAGGAGAGGGCGGGCACACTAAATTTCTCGTAGAGGATCTCGGCCATCTTCTGCCGCTGCGTGTTGGGGATCAGCGCCTTCTCCGTCAGCAGCAGCGGCGTGTTCAGCTCCGCGTCGCTCCACACCAGCATGTCGTCCACGCGCTGGATGAGACGCTCGAAGTGGTCCCAGTCCGTGATGTAGCCGTTGTCCACCACCTGCACGAGATCTTTCGGGTCGCTCTGCGTGTACGCCTCGTTGAAGACGTGGCCGGTGCTGCGCTGTGCCACCGTTCGCTCGCAGAAGCGCGGCGCATTGTCGCCGGCGAAGCCGAGGCGGGTGGAGTGGCCTCCGAGGTCTAGCACAGCGGGGTTGGTGTAGGTGATGGCCGCTTCGTTGGGCAGCGGCACATTGCGTAAGATTTTGGAAGTGTTCGGCGCGACTTTCATTGGGCGCGGTTTGATCTAAAAGGGGGAAAACACGTGTATGTGCTGTATGAGTATAAAAAAAGGACTAGGATTGCTTATGTGCTGAAACATTTAAAGGGGGAGAGGGAACAAAAGGTTATTTTTTTTTTTATTGACAATACGAGCATCCGCTAATAATAATAATAATAATACAAAAGCAATCGTTACAAACAAAAAATCATGATCCAAACCACCTTTTGTGACATCAGTTCTACTAGAAGAAGCCTAGTTTTTTTTTTTTTTCTTGTTCTTGTATCATATTTCTATTTTACATACGTACCAGTGACAAAGATAATACAGTTACATCACAAAATAATAATAATAATTGGAACGCGCAAAAACCAACAGGAAGTGAATATAAAACTAGAGATGTACATATCCTGTTAATGCAGCTGGCCACGACGGGATGCTAACGGGTCCGCTTGGGTGCGGTCGTCCTCCGTGTGCGGCTGAAACGTCTTTTTTGTGGTGGTGGTCATGATCTCCTGGCGGTCTAGCGGCGGCAGCGGCTCCACGGGTGGGTGCTCGCGCTGCATGTGCATGTAGTTGTACGTCTTGCCGCTCACGCCGAGGTCGTGGTGCAGGGCGTCCCCCACTAGCTTGGAGTCCTTCGCGAGAGGGTCGCCCGCCTCGTCGCCCCACTCCCGCTGCGTCTCGCTCAACTTAGGGGCAGCAGACTTGTCGGCGCCCCACTCCCGCAGCACGCTCACCGTGAAGGCCTCGTCTGTCGCGGCGTGGTGGCTCTCGGCCGCGTAGAACGCAATGAACTCGCTGTGCGACACGGTGTCGCCCGTGCCGGTGCGCTGGCTGCGCGTCAGCGTGCCACCGCCTACGCGCCCGCCGCCGGTGCCCCCGAAGGTGCTGTCGAAGCCGCTACTGCCGCCCTTCGCCGTCTGGCCGTGCGTGTTGACCAGCACGGAGAGCGGCACCTTGCCCTCGTCGTCCTTCTCCAGGCCCTCCCACACCTGCTCCACCGCCTTCATCCGCCGGTTGTTCATGCCGGTGAGGTGACGCACGTAGGTGGTAGCGGAGATGTAGCCTTTGTTCTGCACGTCCTCGAAGGACTTGGCGAGGTAGTTCTGCTCGAAGGACGTGAGCGTCACGCCATTGTCGGAGAGGTAGTCTATGAACTCGTCCAGGGAGAGACCGGGCTGGCCGTCCTCCTTTGCCTTCGCGTCGCGCGTCTCGAAGTCGGACAGGGCGTTCACCATTCCAGCGTCTCCACCGTCGCGGAGCAGAATGCCCTTCACCTTTGTGGCGAAGATGGGGTCCTCGCGGGGGTTGTTCGTGTTGAATGTGGTCATATGGTTGTTCAAAAGCTGTTGTTTGGAGCTTGATATATATATGGGAGAGAAAAAAAATAGATGAATGAAGGAGAGAAAAATAATGAAGCCATGCGACAGCAGATTATACAACAAGCAGCGGGGAAAAGACAACTAATAGTTATATTCACACAGTAAATTTTATCTTTTTTTTTCTTTGTTGTTGTTTTTGTTGCAGTGCAGATGGCACTGGCTAGCAGTGAAAAAAAGACACCAACGAATCACTGGTGTCATGCTGGTGGTGAAAGCGTTCCCATAGATCCTTGTAGATGTTGGAGTGTTCAAAAAAGTTGAACTGCTGAAGGAAATCACTGGTGGACGCATCAGCGCAGAGGGAGGCCGAGGGCGCTGTTGATGGTATCGACAAGGAGTGCAGTGTCGTGGCGTGACGATCGCACGTGTCCACAAAGCTCTTCACCACTTGTAAAAGTGAGACAGTGTCGTCTCCTGAAAGAAGACATTGTTCCACGAAAAGATCGTCGTCTTCTACAGCCTTCTCCATCATCGGAGAGAAAAAGACACGGTCCAGTGCGGCGGACTCTGCATCCCACGGCCGGAAGGACGGGATGTGCACACAGTGCCCTGTGCGACACTCCCACGGGATAAAGTTTTCACTCTTGTTGTCAATGAGCAGCGTCGTGAAGGGGTGGGAATGAATGCGGATGGACTTCTTCCAGCCAGAATGATTCCCAGTGAAGGAGGTAAGGTCTGCTGTCTCCCATGCTACTCCATCTGTGCCCTCCTCCTTATTGCAGCACATCTCCCCGCCGTGAGCGTCGCGCACAAGAGGCGTGCTGATGATGTCTGCGCCAGACCTTCCATGCATGACCAATTGCTGAAGCACTTCCGCGGCAACTGCCTGGGCGTAGGACTTCGGTCTCCGAGTCCACAGAGAAACATCGACGCACACGTGGTCCGTATTCAACGCGCGGTCGACCAAGACATGACGGAAAAAAGGCACCACATGCGGCCGCAGTGCGATGGCGTGCTGCTGGTGCGTTGCATTGGACCCTTCGTACTGAAGTGTTGTGCACCACACACGCTCATAGCCCTCTGCCTGCATGCACGTAGCCGCCTCTGCAGGTGCCAAAGGAGCACATGCCTCATGGGATGCTTGTGAGGACAAGGGCGCAGGGCACCATTTCCCTGGTGGAGGTGCTGTTCCTCCTAGGAATGTGGCAGGCACGTAGGACAGCAGTGTGTGGTCAATGTCGAACACAATGTTGACCGGCAAGCGAGGTTTTGCCTTGCCCATCGTGATCATTCTTTTTTTTTTTTTTTTGCTTTATTGAAAGATACAACACTAAAACACAGTCCTTGGAACAGGTAAGGAGGGGGGGGGGAAGTAATAAGGTACATTGAAAGGTATTTGCATAATACGGGAAAAGGAACCATATATCTCACTTTTTGTTATAAATGAAAAGGAAAAAAACTAGGCAAAAAAGCAAATTTGAAATTTGTTTATTTCGTAGATTAATAATATACAATGTATTTTACATTGGGATCTGTTCGGGAAGAGCAGGCTCATCCTCCTTCTTTTCCTCATCTGCTGCGCCTTCTGCTTCTGCGGCTTGTTCTTCTTTTACTGCTTCCGCCTCCGCCTCTTCCTGCTCATTGTAGTCCTCAAAATCATCGGAGTACTCCTCTTCTGCAGCATCAGCTGGAGCCGGCGGTGCCTCTTCTTCTTTAAGCCACGCAGGTCCTTCCTCGCTGAGAGGTGGCACAGCCTTTTGGCGGTCCTCAAAGTGCACCTCTTCGAGCGCGGCAAACAGCGCCGCACGATGCTCCGCATCCTTCTTCTCTTCTATGGTGACGTAGCCTTGCTGTCCTTCCTCATTCATGGCGGCGGTGGGATCTACATGCTGGTTGCCCTTTTTCTTTTTGTTTCGTTTCCGTCTCTTCTTCTTCTTGTGGCCGTCCTCCTCTACCCCCATCAGCTCATCCATCGTGAGCCCGCTGGCGGCACCTTCAGCTGGTACTACATCCGCTACCGCCGTGTTCACCGCCTTCGTCGTGGGCGCTACGGGTGGCTCTTGGGTCTTCTCCTTATCATGTTTGTGCCCCTCTTCTATTTCGTGCAGCAGCTCATTTGCATCGTTCGTCAGTTCCTCAAAGTCGAACGCCTCTGATGTGTGCATGGCGGTGCGTAGCCGGCGCAGCATTTCATCACGCACTGCCTTCCGCTGTCGCAGCTGATGGACAAGCAGCTCTTGAAGCTCGACTTCCTGGCGAAGTACATCGGCTTCATTGAAGTCACGTTCTAGCGGCGCATCGACCTTCGCTTCAGGACGCGATGACGCCATTTTTATCTAGATGTGTAAGAATAATAGGTGATTCTATATTAAATTTTATGCAGACTCATAAAGTAAGAAGGACAAGAGAGAAACAAATGATCGATATAGAGAGGAGGTGCACCCACATACCACAAGACAGATTGTTCTGTACACAGAACAGCTATTTGGTTTGACGTTTTGTTGTTGTGGTGGTTGTTCTGTGTAAGTTATGATAACACGTATTCACATTCATCTTTTTTTATTTATTTATTCTTTTGGTGGGCTTCTTTCCCGTTCACACCACTGTGGCCTCGAACAGAATGTACTGGAGCAATGGACGGACCTTCAGCTGGTGGCCAACGGAGAACAAGGAGAGCACATCTTGCTTGCTCGTGCACCGCTCTACCATGGGCGCACGGAACACAAAGATGGCCGCGGCAAAGATGGGCATCAGCCATAGAGCGCAGGGCACCTTGGGCAGCCCCTCGAGCGGCGTGTCCGGGTCCACGACGAGCAGCCCCGTCAAGGCCGAGAGAGGGCTGCGCTCCTGCAGCTCGCCCATGTGGTAGGCGAGAAGCAAGTCCCACAGCACGAGCGCCTCCATCGGGTCCAGCAGCTCCGCAAAGCCGGTCATCATCCACTCGAGTGCGAGCAACAGCGGCGACAGCTTGAGCGTGCGACGCAGGTGCAGCGAGGCGCTCGGCGCCAGCTGCGCGATCATGCTCTCAAAGAGCAGCGCGCACTGCAGCAGCTCCGGCGTCGGCCCCTGCAGACGGGACCACAGCTGCCCAGTGAGGGATGCCAGCAGCTCGTACTGCTCTACCGTGTCGCCGGTCACGTTGCAGATCGGCGCCACGAGGAGGGAGAAGGCGGAGACGGGCACGAAGCCGCACGGCGGCGCCGTCTGCAGAATGAGATCGCCACTCCGACTAAGTAAATAAACGATGTAGGATTCAAAGCAGCTGGCCGGGCGGCCCAGCTGGGCGAGCGTGCCCTTCAGTTTGCCATCGGGGAGGCTCTTGTCCGTCATGAGGGACTCCAGCAGCACCTTGACGTCGTCCTCGTGCACAAAGTACTTGTCGCTGTCGCCCACGTACTCGGTCATGTCCACCCGCGCGCACACCTGCAGCGCCTGCGCCGTGCGCTCCGCCTCGGTGGACGAGTAGTGGTGCTGGAAGCGGCGCTTCACCTTGTCGCGGGCGTACTTGTTCGAGCACGTGAGATAGGCGCTCAGCGCGTCGGGCGAGAGGTGGTGAGAGACGATGTCCGTCTGGTGGCCGAAAAGCGGCACACCGTCCGTGACGGCGAGGTTGGACTGCAGCGCGCGGGGGTACACGAGACGGCGGAGAGAGGGATGCGCCCCCTCGAGCAGAAGGGCGCGCAGCCGCTCCACCTTGTCGCCGTGGCGCACGACCGTGTCGAGCTGCTGCTCGAAGAGCTCGATGGAGACGCCGAGGTGGTCGTACGTGACTGGCGAGAGAACGGCCGGCGCGAGCTCGGCGAAGTAGTAGCGCAGCACGTCGAGCGGTGGCACGATGGTGGGGTACTGCGCCAATGCTTGCACGTGGGGCTTGAAGTCCGTCAGCAGACCGGTGGGCTCGATGCCCACGGAGGAGCTCGGCGTGTCAAAGTCCTTGAGGGTCGCCGCCGTCTTGTCCGAGTTGACGCCCGTGACGAGACAGCTGTACAAGTCCTCCACCTTCGGCAGCGCACTCTGCGTGGGGGAGGCCTTGACCGGGTTGGCGCCGTGCGGGCTCTGCGTCAGCCGCGCCTTCCACGTGTCGACGATGTGCGAGGTGCACGTCTGCCACTGCTCGCGCGAGCGCTCCAGCAGCCGGTGGAACACGAGCGCGGTCGGCGTGTTCTCAATCTCGCTGCGGTCGCTGCTCTTTTCCCTCGCCGTGGCTCGCGCCTCCTCCTCCTGCTGCCGCTGCGCGATGATCTTCTGCCGGCAGAGTTGCACCTGCTCATTGCGCCGCGCGACGATGAGCTGCAATGTGTTCAGCATCTGCGCTCGCGTGAGCGGCTTCCCGTCGAGGAGCTTCTCCAACTGCTGCTCCTCGCTAGAGGTGAGCGGAGAGTGCGGGCCGTCCTCCGCCTCTCCGTCTTTCCGCTCTTGCTGGGCGCGGACGTAGTGCGACTTGGCTAAAAACCTCGTCCAGGTATCCAGCCCCACTACCTCTTCATCCTCCGGCGGCGGCACATCCATGTTGGCGCCGCTTTTGGGAGGAGAGGAGGGCGTGCTATTGGTTTTGACGGACGATGCGACGGTGCGGCGGATGGTGGTCGCGTCGCGAGAGGGCCGCTTCAGATTATTGTATTTGAGAGACATGAGGAGGGCCCACGATGTAGATGTATGTAAATAGAGAGGTAAATAGATGAATTATATATTTACCTTTTTTACTTGTTTTACTTTTCAGTAAAGAAGAAAGGAGTGGGAAAGAAAAGGACAAGTACTGCACAAGTACAGAACAGAATAGCAGCATCTACACGTACAGACACTGAAAGATATATATATATATATATATAAAAGATCATGGCAACAGTTTTGAATATTTGATCAAGTAAGCTCTTTTTTTTTTTTTTTTTTTCGTTGTTGTTGTTGTTTCAATTTAAAGGCGTTCTCTCCTGTAACGCACGGTTTGCTTCACACACTGCGATTGCACACCCCACCGGTTGCCCAACCAAAAGTAGAGCAGCTGCTGGCACTCGTCAAGATCGAGGGTTAGCCGCTGCCCGCGCCGGAGCATCATATCCGTTTCGCCGTGAATGTCCAAGTACACCGGCGTGAGCAGCGTCACCTTCGCATCCACGGCATTCACAATACGAAAGACAGTGTAGTGTATATCGACAAAAACGGCCGACCCGCCACAGCACGTGCGGGCGTGCTTGTCTAGCTCGCCCTCACCAAAGCACAGGAACGCGCCACAGAGGCAGCACATGAATGGGCTTTTGCTCACCTTCTTGCACACCGCGCACGTCTCCACCTCCGCATGGCGGGTAAGGATGGTGGTGTACACTTCCGGCAGATGTAACACGTTGTGGGTCAGGTACTGGCGCCACTGCGAAGGATCCTCGAAGGGTGCCACCGGGAGCTGCAGCCGCTTGTACAGAGCGGCGTGGGCAGAGCCGCCTGCCCTGTCCGCGCGCGTCTTTTGCACAGCGGCCACCATCTCCGTGAGGGTGGGGGTGGGCGCTGTCCCTGTGCTGCTGGTCGTCAGGTAGTACAGCATGTGCACCAGGGCGGAGGCACGACCCGCCGCGCTGGCGAGACTGGCCTCCTCCAGCGGTGGGAAGGACACCTCGTCGCCGCGCAGCCCGAGCACGGCTCCGGCTTGCACGTCGCACAGGAGTACCTTCAATAACGTGAGCGCGCCCATTTGCTGCCACAGCCCACTCAGAAGCGGAGCAGACACCGACGGCGGCGCAGCTGCCTCTCCTGCCTCCACAGCAAGCTGGTCTAGCACGGCGGTGAGGCACGCTTGCACCGGCTCTGCGCACTGCATCCACTGCAGCACCGTCTCGCTAATCTTCTCAGACGCCTTTGCTGGCTCGAGCAGACACTCCAACAAGAGGAGAGAGACCGTTTCACCTGTGCGTGTGTAGTTCTGGCGGAGCGGCTCTGCCTGCGCGCGGAGGCGCTCGCAGCTGAAGGACGTGAGCAGCGACAGCTCTGCCATCAAGTCGCGCTCGTGCACCGGCTTTCCCATCTTCACGCGCTCCAGGATGAGGTCGATGTGCAAGCAGACCATCCGTATACTCTCCGACAGGATCCAGACTTCGGGATGGTTCTTCTGCAAGTCGTCCTCCTTCTTCTCGATGGCGTCGCCCGCCTCGGAGAGACTCAACCCGATGTTCGCGTTGGCTAGCGCCTCGTGCAGCGTGTTCACTTCCTCCTCGTATACCATCTGCGCGTCGCCAGCGCCTTTGAGATTACTCTGGATATCTTCGAGGAGAGAGGCGGAGCCGCTCACCTCCTTCGCGCTCGTGAGCGCAGGGACGGGGCTGAGGGCGTTGCTCACCATCATGCACACCGGGCAGCTAATCTCGCTGACGCCGAGGTAGGCGCGGCCGCGGTAGCCGCTGCTGAGCGAGGAGGAGATGACCTTCCGCACACAGGACGCGTGGGCGGCATGGCCGCACACGTTGAAGTGGCCGTGCGCCTGGCGCTCGTCGGGCAGGCATCCTGGCTGCAGCCGCGCGAGCACGCCAGAGGTGGATGTGTTGGCGAGTAGGAAGAGCGGCTCCTCCCGAGACACACGACACACACAGCACTCCTGTGCCGCAAGGTCCATGAGCATGCGCGTGTGCAGGAAGCCAACTGCGTTCGTGTCCTTCGTGGCCGTGACGGTGCCGGAGGTGACGCTGTTGCCCCCTTCCTCCACCGCCTCGGTCGCCAGGTCCTTGGCTGCGTTTTTGCTCCGCAACCGCATCCGCTTCAGGATCATTTCTTGCTTCTCCTTCAGCTTCTGACGGTGGTTCTGTGCCTCCTGCTCGCTAGCCTGCTCAGCCTTGGAGAGCTCGGCGCTCTGAAACTGCGCGAGGCCGGTGATGAGGAGCACCTTCTCGATCATGGGGAGCAAGCTGAACCGATTCAGCTCCTTCTTGTGCTTGATGTGGTCGCGCAGCGCGTGCAACGTGTCACTGACGCTTACCGCCTTCTCGCCAGTGGCGAACTGCACCTCCCGCGCCAGCTTGGAGCGGAGCGTGCCACCGACGAGCGCAGCGGGGCACAGGAGCAGCGACGCGTACGATTCCATCGTGTACGAGCAATCGGATTGGTTTTGACTCTCAAAGAAGGACTCCAAAAAGTCCCAATTGACACTCTTGCCCCCTGTCGCTGCCGTCTGCGCGTCGTCCGCACCACCACCACCTTCTTCGATCTTATCATTCATCACCTCTTGTTTTTCAAGTTCGGCCGCAATCTCTTCACAGTCCTTGGCGCACGTGTACAGGGCTGAGAGTGCGTGCACAAGCAGCACCTCCGTGACGCGCGTGTCCTTTTCTTCGTCGCTGTCGCTGTCGTCATCGTCGTGCCCGTGCCCTTGGTTGAGCGAGCCATTCTTGCGCACATTCTCCATGTACTGGTGAACAACAAACATGGCAGGAAGGAGCACTGCGTCCGTGTGCAGCAGCGCTCGCGTGGACGGGATCAGCTCCGCGTAGGTCTGCTTGGTGCGCAAGACGGGCGGTGGCACCGAGATCACGTCCTTGGCGGGCTCCACCTTCACCTGCTTGCTGCGCTGATCGGCCATGTAAATCTGCTTATAGGAGTCGTAGATGCTGTTGTAGGTCACGTCGTAGACACTGGTGTGGTACAGGTTCACCTCGTGCTCCCACGTCTCCACGTCCTTGATCTTGAAGACAAACCCTTTGCCCGTCTTCTCACGGACGGCCACGTCCTTGAGCACCTGCGGCAGCTTCACGTCCATTTGCTCTTTGCGTTTGTTAGACTCGCTCGATGCGTCGCTCATGTCCTCCTCAATGCTCGAGTAGGGCAGTGCGCCAGTCGTGAGCGTCATGGCGACCTCTCGCATGAGTCCGGCAATGGAGAAGTCATCGTCCGTGCCGGACTTGGAGTTGTCGAGCACAATCGTGAGCAACAGACGGAAGAAGCACGGCAGCCCAGGTGGGACCCGCCCTCCCGCCGCCGGCGCGTTCTTGGCGTTTTTCTCTTTCTTTTTCTTTTTGAGCTTCTTCTTCTTGCTCGCCTCGCTCTCCGTGGTGGAGTTGCGGCTGTAGGAGAAGCGCTGCAGCAGACGCACAGCAAAGTCCTGGGGCCGCATCACCAACGTGAGCAGCTGCAGCAGGTAGATGTCGTTTGCGTAGCCACACTGGCGGCGGCGCTGACGGTACATGCGCTCGACAAGCAGCATCGCGTCCTCCTCCGCGCGCATGAGGCCGACGTAGACACGGGAGCAGAACACGGACGGCATCACGAGCGAGTCAAACAAGAAGCCGACAAAGCCAGGTTCCTGCTGGTGCACGAAGGAGGACTTGACCATATTGAGAAGCGGGCGCTTCGTCTCGCTCTGGAACAGCTGCGGAGACAGGTCGGGCGCGCCGCCGTCTCTCGCCATGGCCAGCTCCGCTGCTGGCTGCTCCCCGCTGTTGCCATCGCTGCCTTTCAGTATGCCGTAAAGACGCGACGGTTCAATGCCGTCCTGCGTGCACATCCACGCCCTCGTGACGGTGGCCACCCAGCGCGCGAGCACATTCGTCATGAGCACGCGGTGCTGGCAAGGGCTCCCGCCGTCGTAGAGATACACGTCGGTGGAGAAGCGGCCCGTGCCCTCCTTGCAGGCGAGCACAAGGGACTTGTTGTGGTGCGTGAGCACCGTGACCTGCTGCTTCATCAAGGGCTGCATTGCCTTGATGGCCTCATCGAGTAGCGCGTGCACAAACTCGGAGGAGGCGCGGCCGGACGTGACACTCGTTGGCAGGAGAAGCGCGTCCTTCGCTTCATGCACCCCAGTGGCCTCGATGAAGGCGGCGACGCTGGCGCGAATGCGGGCTGGCTGCAACTCATCGGTCAGGAAGGGGGTCGTGTCGAAGCACGTCGACTTGGAGAGTGTGTGGAACAGCTGCGGCGACACCTCTAGCGTCTTGCTCAACTCTTCCAAGTAGTTTTCCGCGCTGGACGGCACGCGATCCAGCGCCAGGATCATGCTGCGCAATGAGCGCTGCAAGATGAGCAGACAGCGGGAGAAGACGTAGTAGAGGAAGAAGGGGACAGGAATGTAGCGGACGTTGAGGGTCTGATTCTCCTCAATGGCGGAGCTGGCACTGATCACCTTGAAGCTTTCCAGGAGCCCGCGATAGGCGGTTCTGGACGTGCAGAAGCCGATCGCCGACTCAGGCGATGTCATGAGAATGTGCTGAATATCGTTCAGGACATCGTGGTTGTAGTTGGTCTCGTTCATTTTAATTTGGAAGGGAATGCCATCGACCGTCTCCGGGTGGGAAGAATTCTTTTCTACGGGCTCCTCGATAAAGTTCAAGAGCACATAGATGCACAGCACGAGACGGTGCGCCACCGTATCGCTCGTGGGGCTGTAGCTGCTGTACTTGGCCGGATAGGTCATCAGCGAGCGCACCACATCGACGTTCGTAAACACTTGCACGGACAGATTTTCTTGGTCAAACTCGGTATCCTTCTCGCCACACATGTACTCTCGGTACTTGATCAGCATGGCTGCGAATGGGGTCCGGAACAAAGGATCCGACAAACAGACCGCAAACACAGCACCCAATTTCGTTAACACGTTCGAGTTGTAGACACTCGACATGAGCAAACACTCCAGACAGGACTTGGCCTTCTCCTCTCGCTCTTCGGCGGGTGTATACGTGATCTTCTCCAAGAGCGCATTGCTCAACAGCCGCTTACCCGCATCGCCAGCGTTTGCCCACTCAATCAGGTACGTGCCGGCCAGATCCACCATACCGAGGAGCCACTTCACACTGTCCTTGTCGCCCTTCGTCTCCTTCTTCTTCACCCCCTTCTCGCGGCGAGTCAGGTAGCCCACCTTGATACGCACTGTAATGAGCGCCAAAGCCTTGAGGATGCCCTGAAAGACTTCAGCCATCCACGACAGGTCCGTGGAGCTAATGTGGGCCAGCGGATCGGCCGTCTCGCTCGTCCCTGAGTGACGAGAGCAGAAGGACTCAGGCTTGTAGGCGGTGGGGTCGCCACAGTCACACATGCCACCGCCGCCGCTCATGTGGATCTTGTAGCGATGCTCTCTGCACGGCGAGTCCTGGAAGCACGCCATGCACATGACA
This sequence comes from Strigomonas galati, assembly GCA_000482125.1. Lineage (NCBI taxonomy): Eukaryota > Euglenozoa > Kinetoplastea > Trypanosomatida > Trypanosomatidae > Strigomonas > Strigomonas galati. The sequence continues at coordinate 13,062 of AUXN01000138.1, forward strand.
CAGGTGCCGTCCGCCGCACAGTCCGCGCACGAGACGACCATCTCCTTGGGCTTGAAGTAGTGCCCGCAGACGGTGGAGTGGGCGGCAAGCTGGCCGCGGAAGTATGCGCCGCCGTCAGACCCGTTGGATACGGCCATCAGCCAGAAGAGGATGGGGGGTATTTTTTCTTCCTCGATTACACTATCGGCGTGGGAAGGGTCGCGTAGCTGCGCAAGACCAACGCTCACCAGGTTACGAAATTTGTCTACATTTCTTTGGAGAAGCGCCGCTTTTTCCTTTGACGGTTTCACCTTCAACATTTCCTCGCTGGACAGAGCGAGGAAGGACGCGTCGTTGGCGGCCATTGTATCAGTTTTTTTTTTTTTTTTTACTTAATGGGTACTATGTTTACACACGTAGAAATAAAGTGACAAATAAACACAAAACTTCAAGAAATACAAAAACAACTGAAATAATTAAGATGGAGAGAGAGAGAGAGAGAGAAAGGAAATAATTCGTTGTGGTTCACAAAAAGGAATGTGTGTTCATATTTTCTTCCATATACTTGCTCTCGTATATAAGCATGCTGGGGTATTTTTAAGTGAATGATACGTTGAAAAAAAAAAAAAACCGTACAATCGCAAACCACGTTCACTTTTGCCCTTATGCTTGGGCTCGACGGTACCACACCTTGGGGTTGCCAGGACGCAACTCGACAACCACGTTATACCTTGCCAGAGGCGAAGGGACCTTGCTATTGTTGTTGTTGCCACCCCAGTCCGCCCGTACACGATGCAGCACACCCTTCTGCTGCCCTTTTGACAGCACCGAAATAAAGTTGCTGTTCATGACCACACAGTCAGTCTCCACGGCGGCGCCGCTCGGCACCACGGCCTCCCAGTGCGGCAAGAGGTCTAGCGGCGACGGTGCGTCCGTGTCGCCCTCGTAGCGATAGTTGCCCATCTGGACGGCGCCCGCCGCAGCCGCGTCGTCCCGCGTGTTCACCTCGAGCCCGCCGGCCGACCCGAGGAGGAGGGCCGTGCACAGCCCAGGGTCCACGTGCGGGCGGCAGCCCACCTGCGCGTCGTATCGCAGCAGCCGCAGGACGGACTTGCGCGCAAGGGAGCCTGTCAGCTCCGCTACGTGGGCGGGCGGCAACGTGCACGCGGCTAGCCGCGCCTGCACGTGCGTCTGTGCGAGGTGGTGCAGCTGTGTGTACACGTGCCACAGCTCGGGCGGCATGTGCGGTTGCAGGCGCGTCACCTCGGCGAGAGGGATCTCCACATGAGCGCGCGTGCCTCTGGCGGAGGTCAGACGCTTGTGGTAGAAACGAGAAAACGGACCCGTCTCCTGAAATAGGTTGCTGTGCTCTAATGTGTGAAAGACTCCCTCAATTTGTGAGGCCGTGAAGCTTTTTTGACACGCCCATGTCTGCATTTACAAAACTGATGTTTGCCAGAGAAGAAGACAGAAAGAGTGAGAGGAGGAAAAGGAAAAACCACTTACTCAAGAACGGTGCGTATATTGTCATGTGCATAATAGGTGAGGTGGTACCATGACGGCCATTACAAACACGTTTACACAGCTGCGATGGCGAGAAACGTAATAATAATAAAAAAGAGGTGAATAGCAAATAGTTTACAGAGGGGTAGAGTCCCCTGAAGGTAGGTACGGGCTGATATCGTCCGTGATCTTCGTGCTCGAGTTGGTCAAGAACTGGATTCGGCAGATCACCTCGTACGCCCCACGCTTCATCTCGTGGGCGAGTTGCTCTACCGCCTCCACCTTGTCCCCGCCCGTGAGGATCTTGTAAAGGTGCACGAGCAGCAGTTGATCCTCGTCGTCCGTGAAGGGCCTGCCAGTGGTGAAGGGGCGGCCCGCAAAGTGGTAGTTGCTGTTGCCGCAGTAGCAGCACGTGTGGTGGCCGTTGGGCAGGTCCAGCATCTGTGTGCTGCCCACCCCCGTACACGTCCCACCGACGCTTGCGACGCCGTCGATGAGGGCGAGGTTGTCGTGACTCCGCCACGGGAACTGATCTGCGGTGAGCGCCCGCACCGGCACGTCCTGTTCGCGCAGCGTCGTGTCGGCACGCAGCATTCGGCCGTCCAGGTCGTACTCGGCGTCGCGCATCCCTACGGGCAGCGGTGGCGTCCCCGGCACCGCAGGCCAGCTGTTCTCGTCCACGCTGTGCATCACCACATCCACGTAGGCTGCCTCGCAACGGTCAAAGAGAGAGTGCTGCGCGTCCTTGGTGTAACTCAACGCCCACAGGGACGCGCGCGGCGACAGCGGCGCGAGCTCCACCGCGCGTGCTCGCAGCCCTTGCTCGTGCACCATGAAGACGAGCCGAAAGTCCAGCTGCGGGTTGCGCTGCGCAATCGCCTCCTCGAGCGCGGCCGCGTACTGCAGCTCCTCCCGCGGGTCGCGCGCCGTGATGGTGCGGAAGAAGGTGACGGGCTTCACGGGCGTGTCGATCACGGCGTTGAAGCGGTCGAACTTGACCTCGAAGTGCTGCTGCACCTCTGGGTTGTTCAGGTCGAAGTGCGCGAAGGAGGTGTGCTGTCCTCTGAAGAGTACGTAGATGCCAATGCACTCCGGCTTGTACGGCTTCGGCCCACGAGGGTAGAAACCGTCTTTAAAACCATTCCGAATGAAGTGAATGACGCCATCAATGGTGCAGCGGCTGAAGTCGAGTGGATACGCCTCCGTGCGCAGCCCTAGCTTGCCGAGGATGAGCGCAGGGCCGCACCATCCACCGAGTGAAATGTACTTGCGGCCCATATCGGACCCATTGTAGAGATTGACGAGGGAGTGCCGCAAGAGGCTCGTGAATCTCATGCCTACTTTATATATATGTTTTCTGTGAATTGTTTAGAAGATGTTGAAGTACTCAACAATAACAACAACAAAAATAACAGAATATACACAGAAAAGATGAAAAAATAGAAGGAGGAAGGTAAGAAACAGAGTTTTGGGTATCAATAGTTTTTTTTTTTTCTTTTATATAGATATACACTGATTTACCTTAATGGAACATAAGCTGTTTTTCTTTGCCAGCACACACACACACACACACACACACACACACAGGCATAACACATGTGTCCTTTTTTTATTTTAAATTTTAAAGTTTTTTGTTATTATCGACAAAGAAAACGTGTTTATTATTATTGCTTAACGATTTATGTTTACGGGTTTGAAAGAAAGAAAGAAGAAAAAAAAATGAAGCTTATAATTGAATATCTTTTTATTTTATTTTTATTATCATTGCTATTTTACTTTTTTTAATACGTAAGAAAAATATTCATCTCTTTTAAATCCTTTAAAGAAAAGAAAACAAAAGAAAAAACTAAAGCGAACAATCATGCGAACAACACACAGCGTTTGGGCAGAAAAAAGAAAAAAGAAATAAAAGCCAAGATACAGATGAACAACGAAAAAGAAAGTAAAGAAATACAGAAAAAAAAAAGGAAAGGGAGGAAGAACAGAAAGGATAAAGAAAGAAACGAGAAACTTGCAAACGCGAATATCTGTTCATTTCCTTTTTTCCTTTTCAGTTTTCATGCTCCTTCTTTTTTTTTTTTTTCTCTCTCTTTTTTTTTTTTTAGTTTTTTACTGGCGATTAAATCCCTGGTTATCCGCACGAGGACGCTTGAAGCCGCCAGCGCCACCCGCGCCGCCGCCAAAGCCGCCGCCGCCGCGCTGCTTGAAGCCGGCGCCCGCACCGCGCGCGTTGCCGCTCTTGCCGTACGTGATGCCTTCCTCGAACGCCTTCAGGCGGCCCTCAACCTTGCTACGGTACTCGAGCGCGGGCGCGTTATCGCCCTCACCAAAAGAGTCGATACGGGCACTAAGGGAGGCCTTCGCGGCAAGCACGCGGGACATGGTACCCTTGTGCGCCGGCGCCGCCTTGGCGACCACGGAGGCGTTGTAGAGGATACCGTACTTGGGCGTCGCCTGGCGCTGCTTGAGGGCGCGGAAGAGGGCCTTCTCGGCACCTAGGATCTGCACGGTGGAGGAGGGGTACTTGGCGAGGGTGAGGAGGGAGCCCGCCTTCTGGATGAGGCGCGCGCCGATCTGCTCGCCGACCATCGTCGTCAGGTTGGGCGCGATGGTCTGCATGCGGGAGGAGAGGTAAGCCGAGAGCTGCTCGCGGTACTTGGAGGCGGCGACGACCTCCTTGCAGAGGCGGCTGATGTTCTCCAGATCCTCCTCGGCGATCTCGGTACCCATGGACACCATGGCCGCGTCCTTCACCTTGTGCTCCATCTCCTCCTCGAGGAAGTCGGAGAAGTCCGTGTCGCGGGCGTTAAAACGGGTCTTCATCGCGAGCACTATTTTGGAGTAAATGAGGTTGTCGTTCACGATCTTGCCGAGCTCGGGGAAGTGCCACCCGTACCACTCGCGCGCGCGCATCGCGTACTTGTTGATCTCCTTGTCGAGGTCCTCCAGCAGCGAGACGGCCTGCACGACCATCATATCCACCTTATCGGGGGAGAACTTGAGCTTGTAGCGGTTCAGGTTGTGGGCGAGACCGAGGGCCGTCTGGTTGAGCTGCTCGGCCGACACGTCCTCGAGGAGGCTGTCGATGTTGCTCTTCAGCTGGCGGAACGTCGCGAGCGTCTCGTCGCCGAACACGCACGGGATGGAGAGGGTGTCCTTGATCGCCTTGGCCAGCTTGGGGTCCGCCACCGCTAGTTCCTCCGAGACTTCCTTTTCTAAGTAGTTCTTCTTGAGGAACTTGCGCACCGGCTTAGAGAGCTCACCGTTGACGAGCTGCGTAGTCGTCTCGAGCGCGTCGGCGGTGCTCTTGAAGTGCAGCAGCGCCTTCAGCTTCTGCTGGTCGCCGCTCACCTTGAAGAGGGCTACGCCAGCCGGCAACTCGAGAAGTGCATACACCATTTTCTTAAATGTGCTTTAAAAGAAGGTATAATGAAAATGAAGAAGAAAAAAAAAGAAGTACGAAAAAACGACGAAGAAAGTATACCAGGAAAAAAAGAAGTATTACTAAACTAAAGTAAGCAATGAGAGAAAGAGAGAAAGAGAGAAAGGCATATGTATTTAGGAGTCCACATTTACTATGCATTTACTGAGACAGCAATCGCAAAAAAAAAAAAATGGGAAGTCAGAAAGTAATGATAGTAGCAGATAGTAATGACGTTCAATATAGAAGGGGATAACAAGAGAGCGATTCGGTCGAACAAAACGATATACAATCTATCGTGTATAAGTAATTTTTATTTTGCTGTTGTTTTGATGTGCTTTTTTTTGTCGTGACACACACAACAAAAAAAAAAAAAAAAAAAAGCGTCTTAACTAATCTTTCGCTTGACACGGCGCAGTTTCTTTATAATGTAACAAACCATCTCGGCGAACCCGCGGAGGAACAAATTGTCCACAATGGAGAGCGCAATCTGGGCGAGGACAAACGCAGGGCGATAAAAGGAGGAGCGGAACACTGGTGGTAACCCCCTCACCTTGGGTGGGTAAAGCATATAGTTTAGGTTCAGCCCCGTAAAGAGTGCGTGAAACGTGAAGAGACTAAAGCTGATGAGAATAGGGACAAGCGACAGGTGGTAGAGGTGCTGGCGGCTCAGCTCGAGCGTGTGGTACCGTATCGCAAAGTACACCGGCAGCCCGAGGAGCAGGCCGTGGTGCACCCAGAAGATGGTGGACTCCAACGGAAACACGTGGTCGCTGCGGTCAGGTGCGAGGATGGCCGCCAGCGGGGACCACCACCAGTCAACGATCAGCGTCGCCAAATAGCAGTTCGTGGCGTAGTCCTGGGGCTTCTGGTGCCAGAAGATCCACGCCCACACGAGCGTGATGATGTGGCAGGGCATGAGCAGCCACCCCAGCTGGATGAGCGGCTGCGCGCGCGTGCCCTTCGCGTACACCTGGGAGGCGTAGCACAGCATCAAGATAATGCTGATGAGTGTATTGATGGGGCACTTGACGGACCAGCCAACACCGCGTGCCCCGAGGGCGGTCTTCGCGCGCGCCGCAAACCCTTTCGACTGCTGGTACATGAGCATGCACAGCACCATCACGACCACAAATTGAAAGATGTGCTCCTTTGGAGACTGGAACCAGTACAGGTGACGCGGCGTGGGTCCCCAGGAGAGACCGGTGTGCTCTCCAGCATACATGAGCGCATTCGAGAGCACGTCCGGCACGAGGAGCTGTGCCATATCGGACAACAGTTTAGCGACATCCATGATGATGCTGCTGTTATGTCGTTATGTAGTGAGTGTGTGTGTGTGTGTGTGTGAAAAGGAATATATATAACTACAAAGATGTGAGAATACTAGTGTACAGAAGAAAAAAAGGGGATACCAACAACATGATAAAGAAAAGGCAGTTAATGTAATCAGAAACAACAATGAAACGCCATGTAAACAGAAAAGAAAGGATTTCATATAGCCATATGCTTTCTTCCTACA
>AUXN01000139.1:0-19434 GCA_000482125.1 Strigomonas galati
AAAAAAGGACGGTTTTAAAAGAAGAAGAAAAAAACAGTAAAACAAATATACGAACGTTAAGGTACAAACAACAAGAGCGTTGCTGCTAACGTACCTCGCTATCATCATTCATCACAATAACAAAAAGAAAACGAAAAAAAAGGAAATTCAGAAAAATTAAAGGAATAATAAGAGTTATAAACGCAATAGCAAAACAAACGCACTTTAAAAAAAAAGAAAGAGAACGAAAGCAACTCCATTATAGTATTACTACTATTATTGCATATTACTTTGTCTTCTCCTTTTTTGTCGCGGTAGTGGCAGTGTATGATGTTGTTGTAGTCACTGAATGTTCCGGAAACTTCTCGGTTTTTTCTATTTTTTTTTTTTACTTTTCTTTTCATTAATACTTTTTCTTTACTGCTTATTATTATAGATGAACTTGAGGGGAGTGTGTAAGTGGTGGTTTTCGATATACAAAAACACACGCACACACACATAAATATTAAAAAAGAAAAAAGAAAATAAAAGAGGGTCGCTTGCATCAGTTAAATAAAACATTGTTTTTCCTTAATTTTTTTTTATTATTTTTCTTTTATGTTCTTCTACATATTATTTTTACTTGTTGTTCTTTTCATCTTTACTTCTTCACCGGGTACGCCTCGGTCAGACCCGGGAACGGGAACTGGTGCGCAAAGTCGTGCACCTCCTTCTGCAACGTCTCCAGCTCGGCGTTGCCCTCGCACCCCTTCACGAAGTCGACGAGCTTGTTCGAGCCCGCGTTCTTCTGCACATCGAGGGCGATCTTCACGGAGCGAGTGAGGAAGGAGGCAACGGTGGGCATGTCAGCCTCCACGAGGCCGCGCGTCGTGAGCGCCGGGGTGCCCAGGCGAATACCGTGCGGCGCCATGGCGCTCTTATCGCCCACAATCGTGTTCTTGTTGGTCGTGATGTGCACACGGTCGAGCAGCTTCTCGAGCTTGCTACCCGTGATGTTGTGCTGCCGCAGGTTCCACAGCATGAGGTGGTTGTCGGTGCCGCCGCTGACGAGGGCCTCGCCGCTGTCGACGAGCGCCGTCGCGAGCGCCTTGGCGTTGGCCTTCACCTGCTGCGCGTAGGCTTTCCACTCCGGGCTGGCGACCTCCTTCAGCTGCGTGGCCACGGCCGCGATCTGGTGGATGTGCGGGCCGCCCTGGAGGGAGGGGAAGACGGCCGAGTTGATGCGCTCCTCGACGTTGATCTCCTCCTTGCCGCGAGTGATACGCTTGCGGAAGAAGATCATGCCCGAGCGGGGGCCGCGCAGCGTCTTGTGCGTCGTCGTCGTGACGACATCGGCGAACTCGAACGGGTTGCGGTGCTCCTGCGCGGCGACAAGACCGCTGTAGTGGGACATGTCCACCATAAAGTAGGCGCCCACGGCGTCGCAAATCTGACGGTAGCGCTGGTAGTCCCAGTCGCGGGGGTAGGCGGAGCCGCCGGCGATGATGAGCTTGGGCTTGTACAGCTGCGCGAGCTTCTCGAGGCCGTCGAGGTCGATCAGACCCTCCGGCGTGAGGCTGTAGGGCAGGCTCTCAAAGTAGGTGGAGCTGGCCGAGATGCGCTTCGTGGCCGTGTAGAAGCCGTGCGTGAGGTGGCCGCCCGCCGGCAGGTCCAGACCCATTAGACGGTCGTGGGGCTGCAGCAGGCCACTGTAGGCCTCGAAGTTCGCGGGGGAGCCGCTGTACGGCTGCACGTTCACGCCCCAGACCTTGGGGTCGAGCTTGAAGGCGGCGAGGGCGCGGTCGCGGCAGAGGTTCTCGACGCGGTCGACGACCTCTGTGCCACCGTAGTAGCGGTTGCCGGGGAGGCCTTCCGCGTACTTGTTTGTGAGGATAGAGCCGAGGCAGTCGAGGACGGCCTTGGAGGTGAAGTTCTCGGAGGCGATCAGCTCGAGGCCGCCCACCTGGCGCGCGAGCTCCTGCTGCACAAGGGCGTGCATCTCGGGGTCGTGCTGGGCGAGGCCGACGTTGCCGGGGAGGGACGGGATCTTGCCGGCGAGGAGCACACGGGAGGCACCACGGAGCATGATCTTTAAAGAAGAGTGTGAAAAGGAAAAGGTGAAGAAAAAAAGAGAAGGAGAACGAAAACGGAGGTAAAGAAGAAAAAAAGAAAAAAAACGGTAGAAGGCTGTTGAATAATATTGGCTACTTTAGGGGAAAGAGGGGAAGAGAGGGAGAGAAAAGAGAAAAAGGAAATATGTTATCGTTACAAAACAGTTATACGTTTTTTGATAGCGAAGTACAGGAAAACGACATAGTTTACTTCAGTAGGAAAGAAAGGGAGTGAAAAAATTTATATTTTATTATATATACGTATAAATGTATGTGTAACTAGCTCACCAACAAAAAAACAAAAAACAAAGAGCAACACATATTTTCCATTCACTAACAACAACAACAACAGCACCCTACTCCGCCAAAAACGCCTTGATGCGAATGGTCTTGATGGGCAAGTCCTGCGCGGAGCCGAGCGTGTTCTGATTTACCATGGACTTGACACGGTTGACGAGCACCTTGCGGTTCGACCAGAACGTGTCCTGCACCTTCTTAAAATGCATATACCGCGCCTCTTCTTCTGCCTCCTTCATCTTCTTGGACATGCCGACGAGCGAGCGGTTCGCGTTGATCCACCGACTGCGATAGTCGCGCAGCGCCTTGCTCTCCTCAAAGTCGACGTAGAGGTGCGGCTCGTCGAAATTGGTCCGCGGCTGGTCGCGCTCGCCCCACTTCCACTCCACGCCCGCCAGCAGACACTGATACTTTACGGAGTGTAAGGTCCAGTAGTTGGAGTACCAGCGGCCGACAATGCCTTCCGAGGTGGCGCGAATCCGCTGCGGCGGGCGCGGGACGTCGGCGACCTCGAAGCCCTCCGGGATCATGGCCAGCGCGGCCTCCAGCGCCGCGGGGGAGTACTGCTGCCGCATGACGGGACGGTTGCCTTTAGTGAAGCTGCCCCAGGCCGACTTCTCCAGCCACGACTTCTCGGAGTAGCGCGCGCGGTGTGGCATGCGACGATCGTTCCACCAGCGGGCGTGGCGGATGTCTAGCATGTACGGGGTGTACTTGATGGGCGTCGTCTCCGGGGCGATACCCACGCCAGGGGAGCTCGCGAGCCGCACGGCGCTCCGACGGAACAGCATTCTGGGGTTGAAGTATTATTTTAAATATGTAAATATGCCTTACTAGTGCTACTACTACAATACTGTTGGAAGAGAAGGAGGAGGAAAGATAAGTTGTAGTAAGGTTATCACTTTGAAAGCATCATAAAAAAAAAGAGGGAAAGGCAGAAAAAGATACTGGAGCACATGTTTGAGGAAAAGAATGAAATATTTTTTTTTATTTGGTTTTTTTTTGTTTGTTTGAGCTACGCAATAAAAAACAAAAAAATCAATGAATATCACAGAACAGAAAAAAAAGCATCAATAAGATACACAAAACGACGCTGCTATTTATTTATCATATACAAATATTATAAGTATATGATAAATAAGAAGTAAACGAAAATTTCCTACATGATACTAAAAGGGGGAAGAAGAAAATAAGTAGCTAGCTAAAAAAAAAAAGAAAAGAAAAATATACACCTAATATACATATATATTTACATAAATATATATATGTATGTACTACTATGTAAACGTCATATCGATACCTGCATGTTGCTGCTGCTGTTGCTTCTATAGCTTGGCAGCCTTCGCAGTCGCCTTCTTGCTCTGCTTCTCCCACATGCTCCTAAACTTGTTCGCCGGCACGGCCGAGTGCGCGTTGCGGTCCTTGTACTCAATATGTTCATCCCCCCGCCACGTGAACTCCGCATCACCAATGCGGTGGTGCGTCGGCGGCTCCGGCGACCAGTGGAAGTTGTCCGCAAAGAGCGGGTGGCGGTGGTACTTGCTATCGTCCACGTGCGGCTTGCGGATCTCATCGAGGATAATGTAGTCCAGGCCCCACTGCTCCGCAATCTCGATCGACTTGTCCTTCTCGAGGAAGCTACCGAACCGCGTCAACATCGGCGTCTGCAGAAAGTTCGTGGTGGTCAGCTCGAGCGCGTAGCCGGTGCGGGCAAAGCCGCCAAGGCCGTCGTACTGCGTCGCGCGCGTCTTCACGGCACGAATATCAACCTTATCGTGACCGTAGTTGAGATGCTTGTACTGCGCGCGGTGGTGGTGGCGCTCCAGGATGAGCTTGGTGCCCTTGACACCACCCAGCGAGGAATAGATGTACGTGCGGTCATTGTAGTGACGGAGGAAAGAGCCGTTGTAGAGGAGGCGCTTCTTACGCTCCTTGAGGGAGATGAGGACGGCCTCGAGCTTGCCGGGGGTCACGCGGGACAGCACCCGAGGGACGCCGGGCTGCATGAAGTTGAAGCCGGAGCGGCAGAGTTGGGTCTGACGAAGCATGGTGATAGAAAGAAAAGAGTGTTTTTGTTGATGATACTATTATTGTGTTTGTTTGTTTGTTTGTTTGTTTGTTTGTTTGTTTGGCTACTATAAAAATAGAGATGTTTTTTTTTCTTATTTTCCTTTTTACTTGGTGAATAAAAAGGAAATCAGAAGGGGGAGAAAAAAAATGTAAAAGCAAAAACTAAGAGAAGAGAAAGAAAGAAAGGGCAAAACTATGTTTACGTTTTCATACAAAATGAGGAAAGAAATTCAAAACCAACGCCAAGCGAAAGAAAAAAAAATTAAGGTAATAGGAAAAGAACTATTAATAATAATAAAAGGGTTTATACAATACACAGGAATAGTAACCAGATTAAGAGCTTCAGCCCAGAAAAAAAAAAAAAGAAATGCGCTCTCTTTCTTTTTTTTTCCCCCTCACCGTCTATAATTGCTGTTCGTGAAGCGAAAGAACAACTTATACTTCCCCTCCTTATCAAAACTAATACGCACCCCGCCCCGCCGCGCATCCCACTGTTTGCGCACGATACGGTACGCGACATCCGCATACGGCGGCCCCACATGGAATACCAACAGACAGTAATCATCCATCGCGCCTCGCGGGGTGTCCTCAATGTGAAAGATTTTACGCATGTCTCGCTTCGTCTTGGCCAGGGCCGGGTAGAAGAGCGTGAACTCGTACCAGAGCACGGTGCGGGGCGGCGGGTTGCCGCGCAGGTCGTAGTGCGTGCGGTTGTACTGCGTCCAGGTGTAGCCGGTCTTGACCTTCACAAATCGATGTGGTTTTATTAATTGTTGCTGTTGCTGCTGTTGTTGTTGTCTTGGTGGTGGTTGCTGCTGTGGTTGTTGCGGCTGCTGTTGCCGCGCCCGCCGCCCCGCGCTCTGCTTCATGTAGTAATCCACGACCTCCTCTCCATAGAGCTCTTCGTCCTCGCCGACCACCTCGCCCTCCTGCGCCAGCAGCTCGCTGTAGTACTGCTCGTCCGGCACAAAGTCCAGCGGCACACCCAGCACGCCGTCCGTCGCGGCCACGCCCTCCGCCGCCTGCCGCCGCCGCTGCCGCTCCTCCTCAGCGAGGTACTGCTGCGTGTCGGTAAGGGCCGGCGGGGTGGCAAGCGCTGCCTGCTGGCCGTAGCGGTGGAGGCGGTGGCGGACGACCATCACACCGAGACGGGCGTGTACCATCGTGTAGAAGGCGGCGTTGATACCGGCCAGCTTGGCACGGGCGGCTGCAGCCACCTGCACCGCAGGACCTTCTCCCTCTCCGCCATCTTCTTTATTGTTGTTGCCATGAACGCAATGAGAGAGCGCGAGTGTGTCGGCCAGCACAGCGGTCGCCAGCGCTTCTTGCTCTAGCTCCGCCTCTGGGACCACCGCGTGATCTGCTGTTGTTGTCTTGGTGGTGCCTGCTGTATCCGTCTCATTATTGTAGAGGAAGGTAGTGGGTACAAGATCGTCTGTGGGGTCCTCACGCTTAATATTGATACGTTCCTTTTCTCGCTCTTCTTCATCATCATCTCGTTCCTCTTCCTGTTTGGCTTCCCTCTTTCCCTTTCGGTCTGCTGGGAGAGAAGGAGCAGGAGTGGGGGCACCACTCTCACCCTCGCCCTCCCGCTCCTCCGCCACGGCGAGCGAGTGCAGCAGCACCATCAGCTCCCGCTCATAACGCGGCCTCAGCGGGCAGGCGTCCATCTTGGCTGTATCTAAAGAGAGGGCGTGCAGGAAGTTCTGTACACGGAGCCAGAACTCCAGCGAACGGTAGAGCATCGCTGCGAGGTCGATTGCTCCTTCGTAGCCATAGGCTTCCTCGTCGTATCCTCCCTCCTCTTCTTCTTCTCCTTCGCCGCCACCACGCGCCTCCTCGAGCCACGCCGCGAGCCCCTCCCGCAGGTCCACAAACTCCCCTACAGCCGTCAGCGTGTCCTGCACCTCCGCTGCCGTGAACTCGGCGACAAAGCGCTCGCAGAGGACGGGTAGCGATGCCTGGCGCTTGTAGAGGGATGGGCTGAGGATGCGCTCCGGGCTGCTCGTCACGAGGTCGCAGGCAAGACGTAGATAGTGCCCTGGCGGGAGCGGGGACACATCTAGATAGTACATGGTGTACTGTACAATGAGATAGTCGATGGGACGTAAAGAGGTGCCAATGTTCGCCTGACCCTGTCCTTGGCGGCTGTTTTGATTCTGATAGTTGCGATTGTTGCCGCCGCCACTATTGTTGTAATTGTTATTATTATTGAAGCGTCTATTATTATTATTATTGTTGTTGTTGTTGTTGTTGTTGTCAGCGCCACGCCGCAGCTGGCTCATGCGGTCCACCGCGCGAGAGCCGCTTTGACGGAGGAGAGAAGCGATGTTTTCTATAATCTCTTCATCGGGCCCACGCCACCGTTTGGACATTTGTGTAATACTAAAATTTGTTTGTTTGTTGTAAGAACACTATAAAAGGTAAAGAAGGAAAGAGAGAGAGAGAGAGTATAGAAAAATGGGCAAGGATTACTTTCATATTAACATGGATAAATATGTGCTCTATGTGAAAGCTAAAGTGAATGATCTACAAACACCAACACACAAGTGTTAGCGATGGGCAAAAAAGGGGAAGTTGGTTTTTTTTTTTTAATATAATATTATTATTAATTTAATTTATAGAGTTAAAAATATTCATATTGTTTTTATTGTTTTTTTGTTTGTTTGTGTGTTTGGCTTAGTGTATTTTTTTTTTCAATGAATATGTTAGTTTCATTTTTTTTTGTTCTCTTACAACGAAGAAGCTTATTATTAGAAGAAAAAAGAGAGAAATTGTTTTAAAATAAAGAAAGGTGCGGCACCAAAGACAACTACAACGAACACCATAAAAATGTTTATATTAACACAAAAAGAAAGAAAGAAAAAAAAAGACAGAAAAGTACTATCCATATTTCGTTATTACCGCAAACAATCAGAAAAGGCCTTATTATTAAAATTTACGTATGTATGTTTATATGTTTGCTTGTTTTTTTTTTTTTATCTTCATTCTTTTTGCTTCCCTTAACGACGCGTGTTGTTGCCATTCTCTAGCTTGTCGTACACGACCGCGTCCACCGACTTGGACTGCGGCACCATATTCAGCTGCTCGTTCACAGAGTCTATCTTCGCACGCTGCTTGGACGAGCTAATAAGGTTGACGAGCCAGACCTCGGCGTCCTCCTTGGACATCTGCAGCTGCTCGGCGACGTGCGGGATGGAGACGACGGAGTGGATCGCCATGTAGCGCTGGAAGATGAGCAGACGCGCGTTCTCGAGAATCTCTTCCTTGAAGTCGAGCAGGAAGAAGTCCTCCTCGAGCAGGTCGCCCACCTGCGGCAGCAGCGCGATGGCATCCTCGAGCTCGCACTTGTGAATAAGCGACACCAGGCGGGTCAGCACATCGCTGTACTCGTAGATGCTGTTCGCCATGGCGGCCGCCTCGCGGAAGTTGTTATACCGCGTGCGGTTGAGCAGCACCGCCGCGCAGATGTAGCGCAAATAGTGCGGGCAGACGGTCTCCACCACGCGACGGTACACAAAGTCCGACTTGTGGTCAAAGATGTAGAAGAGCAGCTTGGTGTGGTACTGCGAGCCGCCCTTGAAGAAGGGGAAGAGGACGCAGTGCAGCAGCCATGCGCGCGCACGCACTGTCGTGCCGGTGTTGAGGCGGAACACCTCATCATCAGCGCTGTTCTGGTTCTCGTGGATCTTGTCGGCTGTCTCCACTGCGGACTGCCACGCCGCGGCCGCCGAGTCGCACACGAGCTTGCCCCAGAGGATGGAGTCCATGGGCAGGTCGCTGCCGCTCACGCACTGGCAGAGGGAGAGCATTTCGGCCGCATCGCCGTAGGCGCCCTTGTCGTAGAAGCAGAAGGCGAGGTTCATCACATCGCGCATCATCTGCTTGGTGATCTGCTTGTCGTGGAGGTAGTCGACGGAGAGCTCGCCCTGCGTGCGCAGCTGCTCCACCTCGGAGGAGGTCAGCTTGAAGCGGTACGTGTACACCTCATCGTCTATGGGCTGCTCGAAGAAGTAGTCCAGCGCGGGGGCGACCTTCTCTATCAGCTGCTGCGTGCGGGCCTCGTGCTCGGGGCGTACGCCGCCTTCTGGGAGGAGAGAGGTGTGGTTGAACATGGTGAGCACCGCGTCGTCCACATCGCACCCCTTGTGCTGGTAGAAAGAGAGCAGACCTAGCGCGAGGTGTTTGTCTAAGAAGGGAAGCGTAAGCTTCAGCATTTGGGTGTCGGACATGGTGAGAAGGGGTGTAGTAATATTACTATTTTACCTAAACCAAAATAAAGAAGAGAAAGAAGAGAGGATTGATACATATTCACATAGAAGCACAAAGCTATTGTTGGAAATGAAAAGAAAAAGGAAAAGGAAAAAGTGTGTTCGATTCTAATATCGAAATATATGTATATTTCATGCACGTGATTGTACGTAAAGAGAGAGATAAATGAGAGAATTGTATGATTTTCTATGGATGGGAACAGTATATATATATATATATTTCTCTTCTCTTCCACTAGAGAGAGAGAGAACAGGAAGAAGGGGTGGAGAAGCGGAATAGATGTACTACCGTGCTCGCAGCAGCTGCAGCAGATCC
This sequence comes from Strigomonas galati, assembly GCA_000482125.1. NCBI lineage: Eukaryota > Euglenozoa > Kinetoplastea > Trypanosomatida > Trypanosomatidae > Strigomonas > Strigomonas galati. The sequence continues at coordinate 9,024 of AUXN01000139.1, forward strand.
TCGTACACCGCCGCACAGAACCTATTCTCCTCCACAATGTCTGCCAGCACCTCATGCAACAACACCGGCGACGCCCCTGCCACCCCAGGCCCTCCGCGCAGCGCCTCCGCTTGCTGCTGCTGCCGCCGCAGGACGCGCACCTGCTCCGCCTTGCGGTCCATCGCGGCGAGGGTGCGGCGCATGTCCTTACTGACCTCCAGCGCGTCCCCGCCACGGGGGTCGGCCAGCTCTGCTTTACATTGGTAGTAGTGCTCTTGAAGCTGCGCCAGCTCGAGCAGCAGCAGCCGGAGGGCCTCGTTCATACTATCACCTCCTCCACCTCTAGTGGTAGCAGCAGCAGCACGAGGGGGACGCTGGAGGTGAGCGTGAGGATTACAGCTGCTACTGCTGAGGTGTGGCTGGTCAACAAGAAGGGGTGGGTCACGCGCTGGCGCAGGAGGCCGCGGTGCTTGTCGCTCCATCTCCATCATTGCCTCCCGCTGTGCCCGTAATGGGCTCTGCCGATAGTCCACATCACACCCTTGTCGCTGCAGGTACTCGCGTGGGCGGTAGTAATTTCGCCGCTGTACGGTAGACATCATGGCTTGCACATGATGAGAGGCAGGGGAGTGCGGGCGTGTTGGGTCCACCGGTCCGCCTGGCAGGAACTGCCGCACGAGCCCTTCGCAGGGACGCTCGCGGAAGCGGCGGCGGCGGGCGGGGCTGCTGTTACTACAGTAGCCAGCACCAGCACCAGCAGAAGAGCAAGAGGAAGAAGACAGCCCTGCTGCTGCTGCTGCTGCCTCCTCCTCTGCTGCCCGCAGACGGCCCTTCACCTCTCGCACGTGCTCCTGCAGGGCCACCTGCTCATCTAGCGCGGCCGCCAGCTCCCGCGAGGCCATGGCGCGCTGCCGCTCCGCTGTGTACACCTGCTCCTGCTGCCGCCGCCACCCGGCAGAGAGCTCGTCCACCTCCGTTTGCATCGCGGCCGCGCGCTGCTCTCGTGCTTCGCGCACCGTCTGCAGCTCCGCGAAGAGGGCCGCCTCGTGGGCACGCCGCCTGCCCTCCTGCCGCTCGCGCAGCTGCTGCACCTCGGCCCGTGTCGCGTCCACCTCCTTCTGCAAGCTATCCTCCGCAGCGGAGTGTAGGGCCCGCTCCTTCTGCCGCAGCTGCGTGAGGTCGCGTCGGTGGTCTTCGAAGGTGGCCGTGGCGGTGCGGGCGAGGGTGGCGTAGTGCTCACAGTCCTCTCGCACTGCGCGGAGGCGGAGCTTCAGCTGCTGCAGGCTCTCCGACACTTGCTCGTGAGAGTGGAGGGAGAGATCTACATCAGAGCTGCTCATATCGTCTTGTTGTTTATCTTTTTTTTATTAGTGATACAGTAAAGAAATATGTATATATATAATGATAGTGATGATGTAATAAGAAGTGTCGTGTGTGTGTGTTCTCGCGCGCGAGCCTACAGCACGTTTCTTTTATTAGTATTATGGATTGTTGTTGTTTCTATAATTTTCTATGTTGAGTTCAGCTACTTTTCACAGAAGAAGAAGAAAAAAAGAGAGAACAAAAAGAGAATTCATTTTTCAAGTGTGAGGGGCTCATTTTATTGGCGATATTACTCTAATAATTTGAATGCAATCACACAAACGTATACACATGTACTACTATGATATTTTTTATTATTATTTATTGTATTATTATAAGAATAAGTTTAATTTAAAAACAACAATATGGTCACCAATGATTGAATGAAGAATAGAAACACTACAAATGAACAAACAGTAAAGTAGGGAAGAGGAAGCAGTACATGGATGCAAAAGCTGTTCTTTATTGTTATTAAGATTCCAAGAAATTCTTCACATCCATCACGTACGCATGTGCCTTGAGCGCGACCTGCACCTTGGCACGCATGAGCGCGCTGTGCTCCGACCCGTCGTCGTCGCTGCTGCTGTCCTCACTACTACTACTACTATCATCCTCATCATCACTGCTGTCGTCCGAGCTGCTGCTGCTGCTGGAGATAGGCCGCTGTTGCATCTTGTTGTGGCGCTGCATCATATCCTTATCAAACTGAATGAGCGCGGGGCCAGAGACGATACAAAAGCCACGCTCGTAGTACAGATCATCATCGCAGTTGTTGTAGAGGATTTCCATCAGCGCGCCTGCGCAGAGGTGGAGGAGACAGTCGGGGTCACTAATGCCGCCGCAGAGCCCTTCTAGCGTCGCGAGCATGGGCATCAGACGCACCTCGCCATTCTTCACCAGGATGGTGTTATAAAACGGGCGGCACCACTGCGCGAAGAGGGTGCGGGAGGCCTCCAGCGCGGCCGGCACATCCGCGTGCCTCTCCTCCAGCACATGCTTCATGAGCAGCCGGGTGACCGTCTCACAGAGCTCGTTGTGGCCGCACTTGTAGTTGAGGCACACGGTGGACATGTCGGAGACACAGCCGTCAATGTTGGACGGGTGCAGCAGCGTGCGCTCAATGCAGACTTGAATGCGCTGGGCGAAGGTTTCCTCTTCTTCCTCCTCTTCCTCCTCGTCGCTGCCGACCGGCACCGGGTCCTCCGTGAAGAGCACGGCGGTGGGGCAGCAGGGGTTCGTCCACTTCTCGACGAGGGCGCGGCCGTGCCCCTCCGGGCCTACGAGCCACGCATCGCTGCTCGCGGCATCGCAGTCGCTCACGGCCTGGTGGTGTACGGCGAGCCCAGGGCCGTCCCCGCTTTTCTTGATGACGCAGCCGTGGCCGATGAGACTGTTCACCACCTCGACATCATCGTCTATAACAGCGCCCTGGCCGACCACACAGCCCCGCAGCACACAACGCCGGCCGACGACAGCACGGTCGAGCAGGACACAGCTCGTGAGGCTCGAGTTCTCGCCGATGGTGACGTTGGCGCCGCAGACGGTGCCCACGAGCTCCACCGCGCTGAGGTGCACCTCTGGTCCCACCACGACATGCGGGCCGTGGAGCTGGTCGCTCACCTTGGCGGTGGTGTGCTGATAGACGGTGTCGCAGCCGTGCGAGACGGCGTAGCTGGCCTGCGCCTCCGCGAAGCAACTCTCCCGCGTGAGGGGAAACAGCCGCCGCGCGCACACGTTGAGGTTGGCCGCGATGTAGGACTCGACGCCGCTGATGGGCTCCACCACAGCCGCCCGTGGCAGCTCCACTACACCAAAGTGCTTGTTCAAGATCTCTACTTGGCCAAGGATGGCTGCGCTGAGGAAGCTGTAGACATCCACGCTACGGAAGTCAATCAAGGGGAGCGCATCCGATGTGCAGAAGAGGAAGCCGGTGGGCTGCAGGTCCATGCGGAAAGACTGTCGCTTCTTGCGATGGAAAGAGACGCGAGCGGCGGCGGAGGGCCCCTCGTCCGCACGCAGGCGCACCATGGACACCACCGTCTGCGTCGTCTCGTCGATCTGCAACATCGTGTGGCTGCTGCGCGGCGCGCTCGGCACCACATAGTTGCGGTACTTGTTGTACTCGGCAGGAGAGAAACTACCGTCAAGCAGCTGCCCGTCGCCGCGCTCCAGGTCGTCGCGCTGGGCGCTGCCTTCCTCCTTCTGCAGCATCTCGCGCACGAGCACATTATGCAGCGTCTCTTCCAACACATTGCGGTCGGACGTGCAGAGCAGCGTAGCGGTGTAGTTGCGGTCGGCGGCGACGCGGGCGCGGTGGGTCTGAAAGGCCCCGCGCAGGTCCGTCGTGAAGGCGACACAGTCGATGGGCACGAGCAGGAAGTGGCCATTCTGCGAGACGAGGTTGTGGTCTAGGATCTCCTGCGCGGCGTCGGTCAGCCGCAGCATGCGCCGGCCGCACTCCACCAGCTCGACGGAGATGGCGTCGCTGGCGAGCCAGGGCTTGCCGCGCGCGGTGCAGCTCTTGCTGAGGTGCGCCCGCACCTGCGCGGCGGAGCGCACGTCCACGAGGATGGTCGCCTTGTCCACCTTGTTCTCGACGAGATTCTCTAAAATGTAGTTGATGACGGGTGTGTTGCAGACCGGCAGGAGGGCGTACGGGAGGTCGGCAGAGGGGGAGAGGGGAGTGAGAGGGTAGAGGGCAGGGCTGGTGGAGGTGGTGAAGGGCTCCGCGATGATGACCGCGTGGAGCTCGCTCTTGTCCTCCTTGGCCTTCATCTCTTTATTTTTGTTTTATGTTAGTTCTATTATATATTTGGTTTTATTTTGTGAGTACTACTTGTTTGGTGTTATTTATCCTTGGGTTTGTTTTGACTTTCTACTAATGACGAAAGAAGAGAGACAAGAGGAAAGAGAAGGAGAGGAAGTGTAGGTAAAGTAAAACAAAAAAGTGTGCTTATTTGTGAAGCGGTACAGCAAACAAGAAAGTGGAAGAAATGAAAAGTTGTCTAGAATTATAGATATAGGAGTACGTGCGTGTGTATGTGTATGTGTAAACAAGGTAAATAATAATAATAATTAAATCTGTTTTCTATGAATAAAATCGTTTTATATTTTTTAATCACTGAAGTCCGACTCTTCACTGCTGGAGTCACTTCCAGAAGAAGAAGAGCCACTGCCAGACTCATCCGAGTACTCGCTGCCGCTGCTGCTCTCGCTCTCACTCTCACTCTCGCTGTCATCGCTATCACTACCACGTTTCCTCTTCTTCTTGGGTGTGCTCTTCTTGGGCGCTGCCTGCCGCTTTGGTGATGGCTTCTTGGCGGGAGACTTGGTCTTGGGAGCAGCAGGAGGAGCCACAGCTGTCGTAGTTGTAGGGGCGGAGGTGGGCTTGTCCAAGCCGAGCAGGAACAGGTCATCATCCTCTGCCACCGGTGCGAAGGAAGAGCTGGAGGTAGTAGCAGTGGTAGACTTCTTCGACTCCAACTTAAGCGGTGTGTTCGATAGCGCATCCAAGCCGAAGCCATCGAGCTCAAAATCATCGTCATCCTTCGCCTCTGTCTTGGCCACCTCCACCTTCCCGCGCTTGCGCGCAGGCGCACCACCACTGCCCCTCTCCTTCTTCACAGCTCCGCCTTCCTTCTTCTCCTTCTTGACTGCAGTGCTGCGCTTGGCTGCCGGCTTGCGGGCGCGCCTGGAGATGGGCGCCTCGTCGTCGTCGCCCATGCCGACCTCTCCGGCGTCGCTGTCCGAGCTTTCTTGATCGCCAAAGATCCAATCCTCATCCAGGCTCTCGTCGTCCTCGCTGCTGCCCTTCTTCTTCTTCTTGCGGCGTGCCTTCTTGGGCTTGGGCTTGGCACCACCGCTGCCGTCGTCGTCGGCGTTCGCGCCGCCGAGCTTCTTGCCGGCCTTCTCCGCCTCCTTGCGGAGGGCCTGCCGCGCCTTGTCGGACAAGATGGGCACGCGCAGCCGCGACGGGTCAAAAGGCTTCTTCTTCTCGAGCTTCTTGCGCACCACCGACGCGATCTCACGCTCGCGGTCAGCGAAGTAGCTCTCCAGCCGCTTCCGCAGCGCGGCGAGGTCCTCCGTCCAGAGCTCCTTAGGCGTCCGCACCTCCATCGCGGCCGTGTCGCTCAGCGCGCGCGCGAGCTGCGCCTCCAGCCGCGCGATCATCTCCGCCGTGAGGCTCCACAGCTTCATGCCGAGCAGGTACTCGTAGTCACGCGCCGCCCGCGCCACCTCGGGCGGGTCCGTCTCGCCCTCCCCACCGCTCCTGAGGGGCCCCTCCGCGAGCAGCAGGTCCGCCTCGGCGTCGTCCTTCTCGCCATCGTCGTCGCTCTTCTCCTCATCTTTGATAGTGGTCGCGGTCATCTTCTTCTTGCTGACGGGAGGAAAGGGCGTGTAGTTGCGGCGCTGCAGCTCCTCCAACAGCTCCTTCTTCTTGCGCTTGGTCACGACGAGACTGCCGTCGACCACCTCGCGCACAAAGCGGGCCATGTTCTCCAGCCGGCTCGTCGTGCGGCGCAGCTCACCGAGAAGGTAGTCCTTCCGCTTCTGGTAGTACTCTAACCGAATAAGATAGAACTCCTTCAGCACGGACTCCGCATCGAGATACTTCATGATCTGTCCGTCGCGATTAAACGCGATAATGTTCGTCGCGTGCACGTACTGCGTGAGCTGCAGCCGCTGCTCCACCACGTCCTGCTCCACCCACTGCTGCAGCACCTCGGGGTGGACAAACAGCTCAAAGTCGACCGTGACATCCGTGTTGTGCTCGCGGTACTGCACAATGAGCTCCTTTTCTTGAAGCTCTTCGATAAACTTCTTGTAGTTGGTCGTCCAGGTGCCGATGGGCAGCTCCGAGACGACAACGACGCCGTCGGGGCGGATGGTGTACTTCCCTCGCGAGACAAATTTGCCAGGCTCCTTCTCCTCCATCGTCCCTGTGAAGCCAAAGTACCACGGCTTCATGGGCCGCACCGACTCCCCTCGCATGAGGGCTTCCAGGTTGTTGATCACATCGATGGGGTTGTAATTCGGAATGTTCGTGCTGAAGCCCGTGCCGATACCGGACGTGCCGTTAATCAGCGCCATGGGGACGGTCGGTACATAAAAGAAGGGCTCGACGGACTGTCCATCATCGTCACGATACTCCACAATGTAGTCGTCCGCGGGGTGGAAAATCAGTCGTGCGATCTTCATGAGCGAGGTGAAAATGTAACGCGCAGCGGCATGATCCTTACCGCCCTGCAGCCGTGTACCGAACTGACCGTCTGGCCGCAGCAGCGGCACGTTGTTGCTGCCCACAAAGTTCTGCGCCATGCCGACAATCGTCTGAATCAGCGACTGCTCGCCATGGTGGTAGGCGGAGTGCTCCGAGACGTAACCGGAGAGCTGCACGACCTTGATGGCCTTGTTGAGATTACGCTTGAGACAAGAGAAGAGGATCTTGCGCTGGCCAGGCTTGAAGCCGTCAATCGCGCTGGGGATAGACCGCTCACAATCTGCAATGGAGAAGAGAATGAGCTCCTTATCCACAAACTCGCCGTAGGACACACGCCGCACGTTGTAGTCCATCGTCTCGTTCACGTTCGTGTTGGTTTTGTAATTAGTAATCCATGCCTTGCGATCGTCCACGCGGTCCTTCGCGAAGGCCATGAGGATTCGGTCCGTGTCGGCCTCATCCCGCTGCACGAAATCCAGCCGGTGGCGGTCAATATTCTCAAAGTACTCACGGCCCTCCTTGGCGCCGGAGGTACCCAGACCCTTGTAGTACCGGATGTCGTAGTTGGCCGCCGCGTCGCCGAGCGTGCGCTTCCACTCGAAATAGTCCGGCATGGAGAAAAAGGAGATGGCAGCATCACCGCCACCGTCTTCATCACCGTGACTACCACCGCCGCCACCACGGCCCTTCTTGCGGCGCGCCTTCACGATGGGAGTGATGAACTGCTGGAGGAAACCCTCCACCTTGAGCAGGTCCGGCCAGAAGCAATGAATCAAATTGATAATGAGCCCTTTAATGTGGGAGCCATCGTAATCTTGATCGGACATGATCATGAGATGGCCATAGCGGAGCCCTTCGACGGAGTGATACTTCTTCTGGATATCGAGGCCCATGATCTTCATCACGCTCTGGATCTCCTCGCAATGCTTGAGCTTGTGCAGCGACGCCTCGCGCACGTTGAGCGGTTTGCCACGCAAGGGGAAGACCCCAAAGTAATCTCTGTTCTTTACGGCGAGGCCGGCTGTACAGAGCGCCTTGGCGGAGTCGCCCTCTGTGAGGATGAGCGTGCAGCGATAGCCATTCTTGCCACCGGCTTCGTTGGCATCGTCCAGCTTGGGGATGCCAAGGATCTGCCGCCGGTCGCTCGTGCGCATCTTGCTCGCCATCTCTTTCGTGAGCTTGCTGTTCGCCATCTCGACGGAGCGCTCGACGATGCCGCTCTTCAAAATGTAGTCGATGAGGGAGTTGGGGATGTCGCACGTGGAGCCGAACTTGGTCTTAACGGTCGTGAGCGTCTCCTTCGTCTGCGAGTCAAAGCCTGGGTTCTCAATGAGCGCGTTCACGAACAAGAAAATGTGCGGCCGAATCATATGCGGCTTTACATCCGTCTTCTTCTTCTTCTTGGCGACCTCGGCCACCTTGGCCACGATCTGGTCCATCATATAGCGCACGTGCGTCCCGCCGCGCGTCGTCGCGATGGAGTTGACGAAGCTCACCTGCTGGAAGCCCATGTTGGAGACCCGCACACACACCTCCCACCGGTCGTTCACCTTGCAGTAGCTGGCTTTATTGCGCTCCTCGCCCATCGTCGGATAGAGATCGACATACTCCGGAAAAGTCGTCAGCGCAATGCGCTCGCCATTCAAGTAACACTTGAGGGTCTTGTCTGTGCAGCCCGCGACATCGTACACACGACGCTTCATAATATACATCATATCCTCCGTGAAGGCCGTCGCGTGAAAGCGGGCAAAGTCGGGATAGAAGGTGACCATCGTGTAGTCGGCCTCATCACAGGAAGTGATAATCGGCTCCTCATGGTCGTACATATTGTTCATCCACTTCATGTAGAACTTCTTGCGCGAGCGGCCATGCACCGTCTCCACCTCAAACCGCTTGGAGTATAAATTTGTTAACTTGGCGCCATAACCATTACGGCCGCCGGTCACTTTTGCCTCGGCATCATCGTAGTTGGAGGAGGTGAGGAGGTGCCCAAAGATCATTTCCGGAATCCAGAGATGGTGCTCCGAGTGCTTCTGAATGGGAATGCCTTCACCATTGTTGTACACCCGCACACTATCTTCTGTAATCCACACTTTAATCGTGGTCTGCCCGTCCGGGTCGCGCACCTTGTTATCCGCCGCGTTCACTAAAATCTCGTCGAAGATCTTGTAGAGCCCTGGCGTCCACGTGCACTTGCGCTGTTTCATGATGGTGTCGGCCTCGTCGTAGAGCCACACATCATCTGTGATGGGCTCAATGCTCCCGATGTACATATCCGGGCGCGTGAGAATGTGCTCATGTTGCGTCTTTTTTTGGTAGATCTGATCGACGGACTTTTTGCCCATTTTGCTTTTTTATTGTTATTGTTCTATTTTAATTTATTTTTTTTTCTTTATAATCTGTACTATTTATTTATTTATCTTTTTTTTTTTCTACCTTGTATGTGAAGTGGTGTTGTTGTTGGTGTTGTTGTTTGTTTTAGTTTTCTATGTAAAATAAGAATAGGTGTGTATTTTATAATTTATATATATATATATATATTTTAGCTCTTCTCTTTCTTTCTTCAATCACACGAAAGTAAAAAAAAAAAAACGTAATATTTGTATAAGGAAAAGAAAAAGAAAAAGAAGCAATATCCTTTTTATGCTAAAAGAGAGAGAGAAAGATCAAAGGAAAAAAATATTGAAAGGATCATAAAAAAAAAGGTACGCAAACATTTTTTTACTTTACATTTGCATATTGTTGACAGCTATGTATAGTTCCGATAGTTTTATACGTATGTGGATACACGAACAGTAGTATACAAACGCTTTCCCCTCTCACTTCGTCCCTGCCGCCCCCGGCCCTGGCCCGAGCACCTGTCGGCTGCACGCCTCGTGCCAGCACGCCGGCGAGAAGATGGCATACGCGCGGCTGCGCTGCTGCCCTGCAAGCCGCACCGCCTCCCGCTCGAGATAAGCTGGCGGCAGCAGCAGCCGCGTGCTGCGGTCCTCGGCGTTGCGGTGCAGCACGCCCATCGCCAGCAGCGCCTTGAGCACGTCGGGCTCCTCCAGCCGCACCGCCCGCGCGATATCACGTATCGTCGTGGACACCTCTACACCTCCGTCGTCCGCTGCCTCGTAGAGAAGCTGAATCTCTTCTTCTTCCTCTTCTTCCTCCTCTTCAAGTAGCTCTAGCTCTTCTTCTCTTTCTTCCTCTTCTCCCTCTGTGAGGTCGACACGGCGCCGCTTGAGCTGCCCCCGCCGCGGCCGCTCCTGCCCTTGCAGCGCACGCGCCTGTGTGTACATCCAGCGCACGAGCACGGCCGCCCAGTGGCGCTTGTAGGCGGCCTCGCCCAGGTCGCTGAGAGGACGCTCCGGGCCTCCGACCTGGCCGCGCTGGCGGCTGAGGGCGTAGCTGAAGGCGATCATGAATCTTCCAATGTGTAGTGGTACAGCAGGAGGTGCAGCAGCAGCAACAGCAGATATAGAGCTTTCTTCTTTTTGTTGTTGTTGTTGTTGTTGTTGAGAGCCAGCAAAGCAGGGCAATGTCACAATGCACGCCAAGTTATGCTCCGAGTTCTTCTCCCAGCTAAAGTACCCCGCCACGGCCATCGCTGTCGGGTCATCTACAAATTGGGCAAAGTAGCGCTGGTGGAGGCAGACGACAAAAAAGAAGTAGTTGTGTACATCATGTCCAGCAAGCTTGTTTTCCAGAAACGACTTCCCTAAGAGAAACAAATGCCGGCAAAAAGTTTTATATCGGCTGCCGTTCACCTCAAACACTGAAAGGCCACGGCCCTCATCGCGGTAGACCTCGGCCCCAGGCGGCCGCAGACGCCCTTTCGTCGGTGGTACCGCCAGCTCATGC
>AUXN01000140.1:0-19400 GCA_000482125.1 Strigomonas galati
TGTGTGTAGTTTAAAAAAAAAAACGTCAATGTGAGAGTGAAAACTAGAGTTAGAATCCAATTGTGTATTGGTACTAAAAAAAGAAGAGAAGTGGAATAAGACGAAGAAAATAAAAAGAGTGAGTATGTGTCAATGGTTCAAATAAAATAAATGCTCATAGCAATAGGTAAAGGTTGCAGGAATTCGTGTATTTTTTTAGTTTGCTGTTTGTTTTTACAATAACAGTATTAGTAGCGATAGCATTCCCACAAGGGGGAGTGGAGGAAGAGAAAAAAAAAAAAAAAACATCGATGGCAACATTTATATAAAAAAAGTAAGTAAATAAAAAAAGTGCAAACAAACTGCGCGTGTAGTTACACCAGTCTTTGCGTTTTTTTTTTTTCCTTTTGTGGCAACCGTTGTATTTCGTATTATTATTAGTGCGCCTTAAAGTTCGGCGGCACCGGCTTGACGGCGGAAGGGTTCAGCATATAGTTCTTAAAGTTGGGCGGGCGCTTCTCCATGAAGGCCGCGCGCGCCTCCGGCACGTCGTCGCACGGAATGTTAAAAGCGCTCCACGCGGCCGTGTAGGTGAGGCTCTCGGCCGCCTGCCGCTCGCGGTGGTAGTTCATGAGCTGCTTGGTGCCCTGCACGGCGAGGGGGGAGTTGGCCGCGATCTGGGCCGCCGTCGCGCGCACGCCGGCCATCATGGCCGCGTAGTCGGGGTACACTTCCTCCACCAGGTGGATCGCCTTGGCCTCGTCGCCCTTGAAGGCGCGCGCGGTGAGGGCCAGCTCGCGGGCGCGGCCCTCGCCGACGATGCCCGGCAGGCGCTGCAGCACGCCGAGGTCGGCCGCGAGGCCCACCTGCGCCTCCTTCACGGTGAAGGTGGTGCCCACCGTGCAGTAGCGCAGGTCGCACGCCGTCGCGAGCGAGGTGCCGGCGCCGATGCAGTAGCGGTCCATCGCGGCCAGCACCGGCACGCGGCACTGCGCGAGGGCCGTCACGCAGTCCTGGAAGCGGCGCACGATGCTGTGCTGCCGCTGCAGCCGCATGGCCGGCTGCGGGGACACCGGGCCCTGGCTCTTGCCTTGCGCGGCGAGGGCGTTGAGGTTCGTGCCGCCGGTGAAGGCGTGGCCCTCCTTGTTGCCGAAGATGGCCACGCGCGCCTCGGCGTTGTAGGTGTCCGTGAGCAGCTCGCACACGTTGAAGAGCGAGAAGTAGTACTCGTCGTCGAGCAGGTTGAGCTTGTTCTTGGTGTCCGCCGCGAGCACCTCGAAGACGCCGTTGGGGCCCTTGTACACCTCGAAGGGGCCGATGCGGGTGAGGAGGTCGCCGATGGGCGCGACGGCCAGACAGGAGAGGCTACGGCGCATATTGAGAAAGAGGGAGATGAAAGGGTAAGGAGTATATCTATATCTATATATGTTTATGAAAGCTTTGCGAGTGAAGAGAATGTGGAGAAGATAGAAGTGTTCATAGTGGTTATAAAAAATCAGTTCATCATTATTGGTGGGTGATTTCGCATTCTAGCAAAGTTGGAGTGCAAAGTGGAAAAAAAAAAAATATATATATATATATATATTGGTGTTTTGAAGAAGGTGTATACATACACAAAAATCGAGAAACTGTACAAGGAATATCATTGCTTGATAAAGAAGACTATTTACATGGTCTGAATAAAAAAAAAAGATATATATATATATATATATATATTTACAGAAACGTCTAGGAGGAGCCCGTGCAGCAGATGTAATAGGTGCGATCGTTGCCCCCGTCGCTGCTGCACTTCACTGTCACGGCAAAGCGGCAGAACGGAATGAACACCTCGTGCGGCGACTCCTGCACCGTCTTGAGCGTCACGACGAGCTTCGTGGGCGCACCAGCCGGCACGGACCACTTGCTTTGGCTCACCTGCCAGCCAATGTAGCTGTAGTAGTCGTTCCACTTCTCCACCGTGCACTCCGCCGTCGGGCCGCCCTTCACGCTGCCGAGCACGAGCGTCTTGCTCTCGCCGCGCGCGAAGCGGAAGTGGAGCGGGTAGTCGTAGGCGCTGCCGAGCAGCTGCAGGTGCAGCTTGAAGGCCTGCTGGTCCACCTCGGGCAGCACGGCGTAGATGCTCTTGGCGCAGCCGCGGCCCCGCAGGCTGATCTTCTCCTCGAAGCCGCCCGCCTTCACCTTGAGGTCGGCCTCGGCCAGGCCCTCCTCGCGCGGGCGGAACAGCACGTGCGACGCCACGCGGCCTTTCGGGGCGATGTCGAAGCGCGCGGGGTGGAAGAGAAACGTCTTGGCGAGGTGCTCCAGCCGCTGCGACCCGCGCAGCCCTTCCGGCTCCTCGCTGCCGTCTTCGCTGCGCGGCGCGGCGCCCAGGTCAGTGGGCGCCGCCAGCTCGAGGCTGACCTCCAGCGGGAAGGAGCCGAGGTTGTAGAAGTACACAGGCTGCGTCGCCGTGTCGCCCTTGAGGATGGGGTCGAAGACGACCTCCGACACGGCCTCGCCGTCCTCGTACTGCATGTCCTCCGCGTCCTCGGTGCTGATGATGAGGTCCGTGAGGCAGCAGCTGCCCTTCACCCGCAGCTGCACCTCGTTGGTGCCGCGCGACAGCACGCCAAAGACGTCGTGGAACTCGCCGTACTCGAGCGGGCGGAACTGCAGCACGACGCCGGCCTCCTGCCCGGGCTGCAGCACGCCTTGCGGGAAGCGCAAGATGGAGAAGGGCGAGAGGGCGTTCCAGGGCTGCAGCTGCAGCTGCACAGGCTCGTGAGAGTCGTTGCGCAGAAGGCAGGTGCGCGTCTCGCAGTGGAAGATGGAAATCTCACCAAAGTCGACGTCGACGACGCAGTGAAAGGGCGTCACCGTGACCGCGTCCACGACGGGCGGCGGCGCGACCTCCTTGTTCTTCTTGGCGCTCTTGCTCGTGCTCTTGGTCTCGGCGGGGGTGGGGCCGGCGGGAGGCGCAACAGGCAGCAGCGCCGTGCCGACGAGGCTGGGCTTCACCACGACGCAGTGGATGTCGAGGAGGAAGGACAGCGCCTCGCGGCCCTTCACGACGCAGCGCAGCGCGACCTTCTTCTGCCGCCCCCATGGCACCACGGCCTCGTCCATGGGCTCCCAGTCCTCGTAGGGGTTCAGTCCTTGCGCGCTGGCGGTGACCACAGCGGAGGGCAGCTGCACCTCGTGGAACTGCACCTTGGAGCCTTTGGGCTGGCGGCCGGGGCGCCGCTTGCTGCTGCTGAGAGGGCTCGGCGGCTCCTCCACGACGACGGGCGGTGCCTTCTCGCTCGGGGGATTCAGGAAGATGGCCAGAGCGAGCGTCTCGTTGGGCTGAATGGCGCCGAACGTGGGGGAGACAAGGACGTGGGGGCAGGTCGTGTGGAAGTTGAATTCCAGCGTCTGGCCTGTCGTGTTCGTCACCACCGTCGACGCAGACACGGAGACACCAAGAGGGCAGGTCGGCATGTAAATCGTGCTCTCCGAGAAAAATAAATCGGGCGTCACACCCGTTCCTTCAACCAGCAACAGCTGCTTATCGCCGTACTCATTTGTGAGGTATATTTCCTGCACGTAAGGGCCTACACGTGGCGCAATGACACCAACCTCGAACTGCATCTCCTCCTCCCCCACCAGTGTGCACACGGATGGATGAATTTTAATATTAGCGGGTAGGGAGAGAAATCCGAGCATTTGCGGCAATTTGGACATGTTGCGGATTCGTAGCCTTTCCACCTTTTCGACATTTACGTAGGTTTCACCGCAGCTAATCGTGGATTTACTTACTTTGGGGGCGCGTTGCGTTACGTTGGCTTTAATTTTTAATGTTGCGGGCAGGGCCTGACCCTTGACACCAATGTTTAGTTTTAACGAAAAATCTTCTGGTACACAGTCAAGTAGTGGGCAGAAAAGTACTTTAAATTTGTAGCTCGTTTTTGGTTGAATGCACGCGTTCGGAGGGTCGAGAAAAATAACCTTTTTTAATTTACCGTGAATGAGCGGTTCCACATTCGCCGTCACATTTGAATTATTTAAAATTTCAATTTCGTCCGAGTACTTTTCACCATAAAAACACCATTTAAAATCTAAATCATTCGAGGACACAAACACGGGCGAACTGGATGCCTTGCCACGAATCGTAACCGCAAATTCTTTTTCTTTTTTGCCTTGGCGTTCCGTAAATATAATGTCGCACGAAAAATCAGTTTCTTCGTTTGGCGCAAACGTCACCTCAAACAATTTTTCGCTATGCGGCTCAAGGTCAATTTGGTACAAAATGGGCTTTATTGTGAAAAAAGGTTCTTGCGCATTCGTCATTGGGTTGGTGTGCAATGTGTCGAACATTTTTTTAAAGGAGCCACTAATAAATATAGTTGTCGGAGATGCACCACTATTGCTAAGTTTAATATTTTGTTGTCTTGCTTGTCCGACAGTAATGGTACCAAAATCTAATGTACTCGGCTCCACCGCAATCACAGATTTCTTTTTGAACATTTTTACGGGAATAGAAAAATAACCCTCCTCTATTTTGATGTTTACCTTGGCGTTGATATCTTCTGCCGTTTTTGGTTGAAAAATAATCGTAATCGGCCACGACAATCCGGCGGAAATACGTGTAGGAAGATCGTATTGCACGGACAAGATCCCACTATGCGCGGGTGAAATCGGGAGCACACGAAAGCTCGTGAATTTATTGGAGGTATTGGTAAGATTTACTACCATGGAGTATTTTTTGTCAATATCGAAATCCTCAAAAATAATTTCAGCTGGGTTAGATGCAAACGGGGCTTTTTTTATGTCGATCAGTGCGCCAAAATTGGCATTTTCCGTCACTTCAGTTTCTTTTCGCGTCACTGCCACCGGCACTTTGCGTTGCGCGCTACTTTTCACAATGTGCGCCTGGGCCTCTTCTCTGTAAAGCTCCTCTTTAATCATGCCGTTGTCATCAGAAATGAAGTCCATTTTTGGCTAAATAAATAAATAAATAAATAAATATATGTATCGAGATGATTTGTTTGCGGCGGTGGCTGTCTAATAAAACAAATGGCAAAAAAAAATATAATATTGATTAATCGTTACAATAAATATGCTGTCACGGAAATACTATATATACTTATTTTATATATTTTTTTCTTACAATATCAATTTTTTGTAAAAATGCAGGAACGCAGAAAAAAATTGATAAAAAAAAAGAAGAGGACAGTGTATTTGTGTGCTCTAAATAATACAATATCAACAACAGAATACAAGAAGATGTTACAATATCGTTGCCTTTCCAATGAAAAGAAGAAAAATAACTTATTACAGATTTAAACAAATTTGCTAAGTAGTTTATTAATATAAAATAATAAAACAAGTAAAAATGGTACATACATAAGAAAAAGAAGAAGGAAGGGGGAGAAGGAGAGTTGTGATTAATAAGTAAGACAATCCATTAAAAAAAAAAACAACTAATATACATTTACACATTTGTTTCACTAATGAACATAACAGTGCATAAAGTTGCTAATTTATCTTTTTATTCAAGACAGTCCATTTTTTTTTTTATATGCTTGTGTCTGTTCACTGGAACTCATAAACAGAAAGTATGTAAATGAAAGCTTGAGATTTAGTTAGGAAAACATTTTTTTTTTTGTATTTTCTAATACTTGTTAAGAATGTATATACAACAAAATAACAGTAATAGTAAGGAAAATATTAAATCCTATGACGCTAAACAAATATCAGACAAATGGGTTTTTCTTTTCATACAGTTCGTTGTAGCTCTTCAAAATAACAGACAATGCACGTGCTTAAACGCGGAAGAAAAAAAAAACATTCCTTACTATAAACATTTTTTTTTGTTATTTTCACAGAAACTTAGTGGAAATAAAAGCATGTTATTCACTTCATGAAAAAAAAAAAACAAGAGGTATGAGAACAAGAGGTGCTATATTTTCTTTTGCTTGTGAACTAGAAGGAAAATAAATAATACTTTGCTGCTGGTGTCATGACCTTGAAATTAATTACGATTTTTATTTTCCATTAAGATTAGCATGACAACAGTAATAATAATAGAATCATATGACACAAAAATGGGTATCAACATCGAAACAGAAATAAAAAAAAGAAGAAGAACAAGAAGAACACAATGTTGCTGTACAATAAATATTAAGCACAAAGGAAATACGTAAAAGCTTTTGTACACATTGACTTCGTCTTTCGTTTGTAAAACACTCACCCTCTTTTGCTGCTCTTGTACTAATTTTCTACAACGCATTAATTTTCTTTTCTTCTTCATTTACTGTACAATTAACAGCGTCCAAATAATAGTATTAGCATACATGAATTAAAAACACTTGAGGAGTGCTTTGTTGGTGAAAAGAAAAAGGAAGAAATCATTCATTTTTTCTTTGAGAAACAAGACCGTGCCGCCATACAGATTGGCTTCGGCGTCGGCTCCCTCGGTGATGGTTGGCCCGGCACGACCCTGGGCGGTTTGCGGTTCCTTGAAAAGGTGTGAAGGCCGCTTGGGCGCGGTGCCATCTGGTGAAAAACGGGCGATTGCGCTTGATTGAAAGGGGTCGCTCTTCTTTCGTGTATGCCGCACCCGGGAGGTCGGGGGTTTCTCCGGGCGTCGCCAACCACTCCGTTGGGTTGGGTTGGTGACAATCCCCAACCACCAGGCGCGCCGCTGCCAGGTTTGTTCCTCCTAGTTTCATTGTTGCGCTATTGAGGGGCGTTTCCTTAGGTTTGTCCTCTGCGGTAGGCGCACAGGGACGTCGGTGTGTGTGGCGCTTTCTCCTCACCATGGTTTTATTTGTTATTTGTTGGTGCTTGATCAAAGCCATCTGTGGATTTGGTAAGGCCGCGCGATGGTTCATTGGTTTACGACGCGGCCCGGGGGCCCCTGTTGGCTTTCGCACGTTATGTGCCGACAAGCGTTTGGCAATGATGTTGCTTGTGTGCTAATTTGTTGTTATTGGCATAATAGTAATTTAGCCACCTAATTAAAGGGTAGAATTGACTCTTACACAATATTTATAATAATACTTGCTCATTATTAATTATAAAGGTATATATATATTTTTAAAATGAGCACATATGTAATTTTACAGTAAATAATAAAAGTGTTTGGGCACCAAATAATAAGTGTATATTTTTATTGTTGTGCCTTTGTCGTAAATTAGTAAGAAGTGGTAAATTAATTAATGATTATGATATTTTGTGTTCTAGTAATTTATTTAATATATTAATGGTGTGCAAATTGTATGCTTGTGTAAATTTAAATATATATTCTTTTCTATTCCTTTCTTTTTTTATTTTTTCTTTGATAAATTATTTTTTTTATTTATATTTCATACTTTTTTATTTCTTTTTTTTTTTTTTTTGAGAATAAGAAGCTCAAAGTAAATTAAAATGTCCGAAAACTTCTTAATTTTCGCTCTCCCCTATTTGCAGCAATGCAACGACAATTTGCCGTCTGCGCAATTTGAGTCGCTTGTGCGCCAAATGGGTCCTCTTGGTCAGATGTTTCGCCATTTTATTATTCCCAACCTCAAGGTAGGTACGCTCGACTCGCTGATGGAGGCAAGCGATGAATTAACGAAACTAGATCCTGTTATGGAAAACACTGTGCAAAAACTTATCGGCTTGATGGAGGAAACGTCTGGAAAGCCCCGCAGCGTCGTCACGACCTTCCGTATTAATAAGGCGCAGGAAATGTCTCCTGCCGGGTACATCAAGAACTTTCTGTGGAGCTCTGCTCAATTTGACCCCAAGGACAGCATCCAAACGTTAGTTGAAAAATTCAGCATGATCAACAGCTCTGCCGACGAGCGTGTGCGCGTCGTTCTCACCGAGTACAACGAAACGCGCAACAAAGTGAACGCCGCAAATAGAAAGGGCGAAGGCAATCTTTCTGTGCGCCCCATTCGCGAAATTGTCGCCGTGTACAACCGCGATCACCAGTGCTTTGTCGATACCGACCTTCTCGTTACTGTCTTTGTTGCAGTGCCGATTGCCAGTCAGAAGGAGTGGCTGGAAACCTACTGGAATCTGAACGAGTACGTGTGCCCGCAGTCCAACCGCGTCGTGGCGGAGGACAAGGAGTACGCGCTCAACAGCGTTGTGACTTTTCGCAAGGTGCTAGAGGATTTCAAGACCGCGTGCCGCAAGAAGCGTTATGTTATTCGTGAAGTGGACACCGGTGATGATTTGTCTCACGTAGAACTGAAGCAATTGCAGGAGAAGGCGGAGAAGGACAAGAAGACGTTCTACACGCTCCTGTGGCAGCAGTACTGCGTGTGCTACGTGGCGTGGATTCATCTCAAATCCATTCGCGTATTTGTGGAATCCCTTCTGAAATACGGTCTTCCTCCTCGCTTTATTTCCGTTGTTGTGCAAATTCCCGCCAACAAGGAAGCCGAAGTTAGGAAGCGTATTAGCGAGATCTATCCTGACCTGTCGACGCCTCTTGAGCACGATACCTTTTACGACAACGGCGCGCTGCAGCAGGAATACCCGTACGTCTCGCTGAAGGTGGCTAATGTTCAGGTGTAAACATGGTCCAGTTGTTGCAATCATTAATTTGTGAATTTTTTTGAAAAGAACATTTTTTTCCTCCCTTTTCAATTTAATTTTAATTTTAATTAATTATTTTTTTTTCGCTTTTTCGTAGTATTGCGTTTGTAGTTGTTGTGATGTTCGGAACAATTAAGGTATTTAATATCAAGTAGTTATATTATTTCATCTGGTTAACGTTTTTTTTTTCTATCTCTCTTTTTTTTTTTTCCTCAAGATTAATTTAGGCTTTGCTGAGTAAATAAAATCATATAATTGAAATACCGAATGAATAAATGTTTTATAAATTATCATAATAATAATAATAATAAAAAGGTGAATGCTGTTGTCTTTTACCGCGAATACCGTAATTCCATATATTTCCAATATTCATATTTTTTTTTTCGTTTCACGAATTCTATTATTGTTGTTTATTGTCATTGTGTGTTGCACGCCATCATTTTAGCTTAATTTTTTTTTATACATTTATATATATATATATATATATATAAATTATGTAAATGCTGAGCGCATAAATAATTACTGATACTTCGGAAAAAAAAATGGATGAGTGAACTTTGTAAAAACTGGATATTTACGCATAATATTGAGCATTACTTAAATAGATAAAAAAGAACTTTATCCTTTTCGGTTTATATTGTTTTTGTGATTGATGTTTTTTTTTTTTCTGTCTTTCTCGTTGTGTTCTTTTTGTTTGTTTTCTCTTCTCATTTATTGTTATTACTTCGAAGTAAACAAAACTAAAATTAAAAAAAAAAATACCTACTTAATAAAAGGTGCACATGCTAAAAAAAAAAAAAAAGACACTCTACTCTGTGAATTGACCCATTGAATAAAGGACATATTTTTACGTACATACTTTTAAACCTTATACATTTATATATTTTATTTCCTTTTCTTTTCTCCCTCTTTTTTCTTTTCCTTTTTTTAGTTCGTAATAAAAATTAGTTAACGTTATAGTTAGCATTCGAGGTATATATTTTTTTGTTTATCTATATCTTCGAATAATAATATTATTCTTGCTCACAAAAGAAATAGATATATATTCGTACAAGTTGCTTTTTGTTAACTCTGTATACATATATATCTTTTCTTAGAGTATTGTTGAACAGAAGTGAAAAAATTCTTTTAAAAAATTAAAAAGACTTTTTTTTTTCTACCGCCGAAGGAAAGAAAAAGAATTTTTTTTTCTTATCGCTCGAACGCTACTCGTTTTTTTTTTTCCTTTTGCCCCTTTTGACAAAAGGAAAAGTAATAATAATAATAATAATAAAAAGTAATAAATTACGTATTACAAATTACTGGGACCTTATTAAATAATAGTAAGGCAATACTAACAAATAACGGTATTACACCTGTTTTTGTTGACTTACTACGTGTTCCCGTCATACGTAACAGTATACATCGTATAATACACATCATAATTTGGTATCAAATAAATAAGGCAGTGAGTAAATAATATACATTTTTACTCTACGTAAGATGCAGAATATATTATTTTTCCTGCTGTTGTCTGCCTGCTTGCTTTTTAGTGTCCCGGTACATGCACTTAAGATTGACGTCAAATCTCACAGCATTGTGCGACCGGAAAGATCCTTGTGGAAACCAAGCGACATTCAAAAACTAAGCGAGACCACATTTTGTTTTACTGCCCTAGATGGTAAATGTAATGTGGAGGCGCCACTTACGTTTGAGGAGACTGCTGACGATACGGCTGTGTGCCCCGAAACACTCTTGTGCTCCTTCGACGCTGGCGCGACCTTCAACGAGGCAGAGGTGACGCTTCCCTTCTGCGGCAACAAGGGCGTCGTGGCAGAAGGGCAGCTCTTCTGCCCCCACGAGAGCCTGCCCTCTATGGGTGACTCTGACTTCGTCTTCTCTTCCATCGCCTTCGGCATCACCGAGGCGGGCGAGCCCAAGCTGACGGAAGCAGTCACCCCTGAGAAGCAGTTTGTCTTCAAGGCAGGGACGGACCTCGTCGCCGGGGCGGAGAAGGCTGTGCTGGGCTGCAACATCCTGTACGACAAGGTGCTCGAGTCCTACCTGACCGTCGCGACGCTGGTGGACCAGGCGGGGCAGGCGACGCCGGCGCTCTTCCTCTCGGCGGACGGCTTCACCTTCACGGCGGCACACAGGGTGCCAGTGCGGCCCTCACGCCAGTACCGCGTCGCCACGATCGGCCGCAACATTCTCGTGTATGCCCGCGCGGCCTACTCCACGGCAAGCGAGGCAGCAAGCAGTGATGGAGCTGCCACAGCAGCAGCGGCACCGCCGCAAGTGGAGGCAATCGGGTACGAGCGGGTGGTGTCGAGCACAGGCGGCCGTCGCTGGTCCGCGGCCCGCATCGTGAACACGACCTACCCCGTGTCCACGCTCCTCTACCCCTCCGGCCTCAAGCTGCACTACGGCCTCACGAACCTGTCCAACGCGCTGCGCCTCTCCTACTCGGTGCCGGAGGTCCCAGCGCTAACCCCTGCCAAGGGGAAAGGGAAGGACAAGAAGAAGGACAAGAAGAAGGAGGCCAAGAAGGACGAGGGCCTGAAGGAGCTCGACCTGCTGGCCGCGCTGAAGGAGAAGGGCTACAAGGTGCCGCCTGGCGCCGCCGCCTCCTCCTCTGGCCACGTCGCCGTGCTGCCCTACGACCCGCACGCGGACAGCACGGAGGACAACACGACCGAGCTCATGACGCTCTTCGACCTCGCGGACGGCAAAGGCGGTCGCGCGCTCCACCGCGTCACGTACCACGTCGACGACACCGCCGAGGCAAAGGCGCGCGCCGAGGAGATCGAGGAGGCCCGGCGTCAGGAGGAGGCCGCCAAGGCCGCCCGCGAGAAGGCGCGCAAGGAGACGCTGGAGCGCGAGCGCCGGCAGCGGCGGGAGCGGCGCGAGAAGGAGCAGCGGCGGCGGGAGCAGTTCAAGGCGGCCGATGCGGTGCACCGCACGGCGGCGAAGGAGGCTGCTGCGCTCGACGGTGAATACATTATCGTCCGTCGTGTGCAGCGTGATACCATCGACCTGGAGAAGGATACCTTCTTTGACGCAGAGCTGTGAGCGACGGATGTGTTATTATTTTTTGTGTTGTTCTTCATCTTCTTATCGATGATAATCATGTATTGTGGAAAAAAAAAAAAAACAATTCCCAAACTATTTCTCTCTGTTCTTTTTTTTTGTGATGTGGTGTTTGCGTTTGGCGTTCTTTTCTTTTCTTTATATTCTTGTTCTTCCACCTTCTATCTTCGCTCTTGAAAAAAGGTTATAGAAAAGCCAAGGCACAAGAAGGAAGAAGAATAAGAAGAAAAAAAATACAGAGTACTAAATACCCAAAGATAATACTTTACTTTTTTTTTTCGTGCGTCTTATCACACTTAACGTCAAAAAAGTATTATTCCTCCTGTATTTGTATTCTTATTTTCTCTTTTTTTTTCTACTCTTGTTGCATTCTTTCATAAAAAACAATATCAAAGCCTATCTTTCTCGGAACGAATCCACACTTTATATATAATCAAATTTCTATTTTTTCCACCCTTTTTTAATACCACCAACAACAACAAAAGTAGTTTTTTGGGTCGTTGCTCACTCCAACATTGCACTACTACTACTACCTTTTTCGTTTTGTTTCTCTTGTTGCACTGAGCACTGAAAACAAAAAAGTAATAAATAACAAGAAAAAAAAAAAAACNCTTATTTTTTTTTTAAAAATCTGAAGTCTTCTTCTTCACGTTCCTTTGAAAATTCAACAATTCGAGAGGTATAATTTAAAAAGATACACTTTTCAAGAATAGAAAAAAAAAAAAAAAAAAANAAAAACGCGAAGACAAAAACAAAACAAAAATAAATAAAATAAATAAGTATAAAATAAACTAAAAAATTAACTAAACTAAAATATATATATATATATATATATATATTATAAGCGAGGTACTTATAGAAGCTATAACTCGTCTTAAATTAACTTTTTTTTTGTTTATTCCTTTCTTTCTCTTACGTGTAAAAAAGAAAAAAAAATTTACCACGATGAGCACCAGTGCCGACAGAGATAGTAGAACCAACCGTGCCCTAGTCCACAAGCCGGAGCGCCAGCACCTCTCCGGCGACGAGGCGGAGGCGCAGTACCGCAGCCGTCTCTCCAAGCGGCACACCCTCCGCATCGCGCTGCGCAACGGTCTCTACGCCGCCATCGGCCGCATCATCATTGGTATCCTGAAGCAGCTGGCCAAGCGCGGCCTCAGCCGCGTCTTCCTGCAGCGGGTGAAGGGGGAGTTCCTCTCGCTCGACCCCATCAAGTGGGCCATCGTGTTTGGTGGCTTCTCCTGCTACCGCCTGTGCGTGCAGCTGCTGACCAAGCTGACCGACGCGCTGCGCCTGCCGCACAAGGGCGTCTCCTTCGTCTCCGGCTGCATCTGCTCGCTGCCCGCGCTCGTCATGAACAAGGACACGCGCACGGAGCTGACGCTGTACATGGTCGTCCGCGCCGCGCACACCTTCTCGCTGCGCTTCATCTACCCGCACCTGCCCGCGCCGCTCAAGCGTTTCGACCACTACGACACGCTGCTCATGTGCGTGAGCTCCATCCAGATCTGCTACGGCTGCATGTTCGCGCCCTTCACCCTGCCGGTGTCCTACCAGAGCTTCCTCTCGCAGGCGAGCACGTACGACCGCCGCTTCTTCCGCGCCTACATTGGCTACATGCGCGGCCACACCGCCCCCGAGATGGTCGACCTCTCCGTCGAGAAGGGCTGGGAGCTCTTCAACGGGCACAACCAGGACTCCGTCAACAAGCTGTGCGAGTACACCCACAAGGGGTACACCTGCAACGGCTGGATTTTGCACTTCATCCCGATCAACATGCTGCGCGTCGGCATCCCCCTCTACGGCCCGCTCAAGTTCTTCATGCTGGTCACGGGCGGGCAGAAGAAGCTGCGGCAGCACCCCACGTCGACCATCCTGCGCGCGATCAAGTCGGTGCTGACGAGCGCGCTCTTCCTCGCGCTCTACGTGTCCATCTTCATCCGCTCCGCCTGCTTCTCCATCCACATGGGCTACCGCGGCGGCCTCCGCACCTCCCTCATCGGCTCCCTCGCCGGCCTCGCGACGCTGCTGGAGCCGAAAGGGCGCCGCATGGACCTCGCCCTGTACTGCGCCATGTACGCGCTGCGCTCCTTCGTTCTCACGCAGAACCGTCTGGGGCACCTGCCGTACCCGCGCCACTGGTTCGTCTTCTCCACCTACCTCGCCTCCATGGGCTTCATGCTGTTCGAGTACGAAGAGGAGCCGAAGCTGCTCAACCCGCGTGTGCGCAGTGCGATGAAGCTGCTGCTCGGCGAGCGGGCTGGCAAGAGCCACGGCGGTCGTCACGCTGGTGCTGCTGCTGCTGCAACGGCGGGAGCGGCGCTGACGGCGGGTGGCGCTGGCCACGTCGAGACAATCCCCGAGAAGGAGCCGGAGGGTAAGTCTTTGGCTTAATGCTTGATTGCATTGTTATATATATATGTTAACTCTTTTTTTTTTCCTCCAAAAATTATTTACACCTTCTTTTTTCTTTTTTTTTTTCTTACCCCTGTTCACTCTTCCGTTTTGTGTGTTGACCTCTTTATGAGTGCTTGTTGTTGGATAACTTATCCCTTTCTTTTTTACTTTATAATTCTCTGTTACAAAATGCTTGTATTTTTGCGGTATAGAAATCGACTCCTGATTTCTTTTCTTTCATGTATCCGTTCTTCCACACCAGGTAATTTGTTATTATGCTTACATATTTCTATACTCTTTCTCCTCTTTGCGCTACTGTATCAGTCACCACAATTCATTTAGAGTCATAGTAGTTCAAAAAAAAAAGTTAAAAAAAAATTAAAAATAAGAAATCAAAAAAAAAAAAAATAAATCAAATCAATAATTTACATCTCACTAAAAAGAAACAGCAACAGCAAAAAAAGATGAGCCAGCAGGAAACTGAAAAGCAAATCCGCCAGCAGTTGGAGGCGACGGGCCAGCTCAGCAAGATGCGCGCCATGATCGTGGACGCCGCCTTGCAGACGCTCAACAGCACTAGCGGCAACAGCGACGACGGGCAGCTCTTCGTGCCCTCGCGCCGGCTCGCGGAGGCGAAACAGAGCGAGGACGGTAAACGCATGCTCGGCATCGTCGCGGAGCACCTCTCCTACCTCGGCCTCAACTACACCCTGAACATCTTCAAGCTGGAGGCGGGGCTCTCTAGTGACAGCGCCAGCCTGCCGACCGGCCCGGCGCTCGCGGAGGACCTACACGTGCAGAACAGCCCCTCTGTGCTCGCCGGGCTGGTCGCTGCCGCCTCTGGCGCTGGCAACTATCAGTCGGCGCCGCTGCCGGTGCCTTCTCCCACCTCTGCGGCCGCACCTGCCGCTCCCCCGGTGGTGCCTCTCATCCCGGTGCCCGGCTCTGTCGCGGTGCCCAAGCCCGCGCCTGCCGCCGCCGACACCCAGCAGCAGCAGGGCGGCGAGGACAGCACCTACTACATCAGCAAGTGGACCAAGCGCACCTTCCTCCGCCTCGGGCAGGTGACCGGGCAGCAGGTGCAGGTGGAGTACCTGACGGACTGCACGGTCGCCGTGCTCGACCCGCTCGATAGCATGACCGTCGACGACTGCGAGGGCGGCGAGCTCATCATCGCCGCCTGCGAGGGCAGCGTCTTCCTGCGCAACTGCAAGAACATGACGGTGCACGTGGCCTGCAAGCAGCTCCGCACGCGCGACTGCGAGAACGTCGACCTGCACATCTTCACCACGACCGACCCTGTCGTGGAGATGAGCCACCACATGTCCTTCCGCCCCTTCCACCTGCGCCTGCCGTCGCTCAAGCAGAGCTTCAAGGAGGCGCGCCTCGACCCCAAGCTGAACCGCTTCGTGCACGTGTACGACTTCACGGTGGACGAGAAGTCGCTGCCCAAGCCGCACTTCACCGTGCACTTCCCGGAGCACCAGGTGGCAATGGAGGACCGCTACGCCGACAAGGGCACGCCGGAGTGCCCGCAGGAGATCGAGGACCTGCTGGCGCTGCGCATCATGCCGGCCGCGAGCTCCGAGTCGGGGCTGAACAAGAGCTACGACATCAAGTCGGGTGCGGCGGTGTGGGCGGCCGCCGGCGCTGGTGCCGCCAAGGAGGAGAGCGCGGAGGAAGAGGAGGAGGTGGAGGATAGCGACGCCGACAAAGACAACCACAGCGACGACGACAGCGAGGAGGCCATGGCCGAGGAGCAGCAGCCGGCGCCGGCCGTCGTGCCCAAGGTGGAGCCGACAGCAACGACCGTCGCTGCGCCCGCGAAGGACCACAAGACGACGGGCGGCCTCGATGACGAGGACTACTCTTCTTTCGATGACGATAGCGAAGACAGCCACGACTCTGACGACAAGTACAAGGTGGACGAGGATGATGACGACTTCTAAGAAGCAGCACATCTTTTTGTCTTCCTCTTTCCTTTCATGTCTTTTCTGTTTTTATTTTTCTAAACTTTTTTATGATCTTAACCTAGATTTGTTTATTTATATATATATATACATTTGGTCGCGTTGGATACAGTTGTTGTTTTGTTGTCGCGTTGTAATCACTACTACTACTACTAATACTATTTGCAAAGTATTATCGTTTTTTTTTCTTTCCGTTCGTGTATAACGAAGTGTTCCCCTTCTTATGCCGAGAGCGAAGTGTGTAAAGTTATGAAAATATATAGAGTTTTTTTTTTCCCCCTTCTCGTTTTGTCAACATTCTCATTTACTTTCAACAAAATATATATTGCTCTCTTTCAGTGGTGTGTATGTTGTCAATCAATAATAACAGAAATAAATTCATTTTCCTGAACATACATGCGATAATAAACACATTCTTCATCACCTTTTTTTCCCTCTCCCTTCTTACTCTTCTTTCACTTATATATATGTAAGCCAGCAAACATACATACACATATAAATATCATTTAGAACACAGTAGAGCAACCACATACTACGAACACTTAGATCCATTCTTTCTATCTTCCACCACCTTTCGCTCTTATTTGTTGACTCACACGCATCAGACGCGCGCGCGCACACACACACACACACACACACACACACAAAATTTTATTGTTTTGCCACTCACACTTGGCACACTTTTAGTTTCATAGTGTTCCCATGACCACAAAAATGATGAGTAGTGGCAGCAGCGGCCCATATAATAGAAGCAATCCTCATACTAACGCTAGTAGCACGCCCTACAACCAGGAGCCACTGCGGCCCATGACGTCGGCTGACTCCTACGCCTCCGTGGTGGAGGAGCGCGAGGACGGCAACTGTGTCATTATCACTAAATTGCGTAGCTGTCGCGGCGGCTCCAACCCGCCGTCCTCCGAAGACGAACCCACAGCTGCCGCCGCTGCCCCTTCCTCCTCTTACTCTAGCCGACCCCCTGTAGCAGCCGCAAGGCCAGGCTTTACAGCTGCGCCCGCCGTGGTGAAGCGCGCGGGCTTGCCACAGCCGCCACCACCGCAGCAAAAGGAAGATGAGGAGATGATGGAGGAGGCGCGCCCTCGCCCTCCTCCCCTCTCTCACCGCACTAGCACGCCCACCGCGCGGCCACTAGCAATGCCCTCTCCTGTGCGGTGGGGCGGGGCAGCGGAGGTGGAGCAGACACCTGTCCGGCGTCGTCCTGCCGCCACGGCAGACTACGTGAACACGCCACTACCGTCGCTTATGGAGGCTCTCGCACCGGAGACAGCTGCTGCTGCAGCTGCGCCGCCTGTCCCTCCACTACCGCGCCCACGCGCTGCGCAGCCACAGCCACAACCACTGCCACTCGCACCCCGCCCATGGGGACGCACAGAACAGGAGGAGGTAGCGTCAGGCCCGCTGCTGGTGCCCGCTGCGGTGCCGGCCGCGCTGGGTGCCCTCGTGCTCGTGCCCGGGCGGCGCGGCCGCTGCCCTGACGGCTGGTCGGCCGTGACCACCGCCGAGACGGACTCCTACCAGAGCGAGGTGCTCGCCCTGCAGGCGCAGCTGGCCGACGCGGAGCTGCAGGCCCGCCGGGCCGAACACCGCGCGCAGCAGCAGGCAGAGGTGCGCGCGGCCGAGCTCGTGCAAGCTTGGCGCGACGAGGAGCGCGAGCGGCGACAGGAGTTCCAGCAGGTGCTCGACCGTCTGCGGGAGGAGAACGCGGCCCTCACGAGCGAGCGGGACGGGCTGCGCCGCGGCAGCGCGATGGGCCTCACCGGCACCACCGGAGCGGCCGCTGCTCCCCTGCAGGCGGAGTGGGAGCGGCGGCAGGAGGAGGTCGAGGCCTACTGGCGCGAGCGGCTGCGCACGGCGGAGGCCCGCTGGGAGGGCGAGCTCAACCAGCAGGAGACGACCAAGCAGAGCCTGCTGTCGCAGGTGCGCCAGCTCACACGCGCCGCGGAGCAGCTGGAGGAGCGCGTGCACTATGTGGAGCGGGAGAAGGACTACCTGCTGCGGGAGCGGCTCGTGCACCCGAAGGGGCTGGAGGAGGGCGACCACTACGGCACCGTGGTGCGGGACGGCGGCAAGGCCGAGATCACTGCCCTGCGCGAGGCCCTCGCGGACCACGAGCGGCGGGAGAAGGCGCTGCTGGTGCAGCTGGACGCCTACGGCGAGGAGGCCGCGCGGCGTGAGGTGGCACAGGAGGAGCAGCTGGAGCGCATGCGGCAGGAGCTGCAGCGCGAGCGGCGGCGGAGCATGGAGCTGGTGGAGCTCTACAGCGCGCAGGCGCAGTCGCTGCACCAGCAGCTGCAGGAAGCGACGGAGCGGCAGCGAAATGGGTCGTGATGCCGTTCGTGTACATTTTTTTTTTCCCTTTTACCTTTCCGTTTATCAAACGCAACTCACTTGTATAATTAATTATAGAATCGTACTATTACTACCACACCACTACCAATCTCTGCAGTATGCACATCCAACTACACTTTATTATTATTATTATTCAGGCGAACTTCTTTTCTCTCTCCTGTCTTTTTTTTTTTTTATTGTTTTTATTGATGACTTGCTCTACGCTATTCATTACACGCTCTTCCTTCTTCTTTTCCTCACACTCGCATTTGTACATTTCTAGTTAATACAACCTTTCCCAAATCCCTTTAAAACCTTTAGCACTTACTTTTTTTTTTAGTTTGTATTTTTGCTTCTTTTGGTTTCCTTTTTTTTTTTCGTTCTTTCTTTCCCTGAAACACAATATATATATTTATTTATATATATATATTATAAGTAATAAATAAATAAATCAATCCCCCCCCCCCACCACTAACGATGTTCCGCTCTGCCGTCCAGCTTGCTGCCAAGGGCCCCCAGCCCAACCCCTTCAACGCCAAGTACCTGGCCACCATGGCCGCCGACGGCGCGCAGGCCAAGTACTACCAGATCAACAAGATCGACCCCAAGTTTGACACGCTGCCCTTCTCCATCCGTGTGCTGCTCGAGTCCGCCGTGCGCAACTGCGACGAGTTCGACATCACGTCCAAGACGGTCGAGAACATCTTCGACTGGAAGACGAACTGCACCAAGAGCATTGAGATCCCCTTCAAGCCGGCCCGCGTCGTGCTGCAGGACTTCACCGGCGTGCCGTGCGTCGTGGACCTGGCCGCCATGCGTGATGCCACCCAGCGCCTCGGCGGCGACGCCAAGGTGATCAACCCGCAGATCCCCGTCAACCTCGTCGTGGACCACTCCGTGCAGGTCGACTGCGCCGGCACGGCGGATGCGGCGGAGCAGAACCAGGACATGGAGATGCACCGCAACCGCGAGCGCTTCGAGTTCCTCAAATGGGGCTCCAAGTCCTTCGACAACCTCCTCATCGTGCCCCCCGGCTCCGGTATCGTGCACCAGGTCAACCTGGAGTACCTCGCCCACGTCATCTTC
>AUXN01000141.1:0-19353 GCA_000482125.1 Strigomonas galati
ATAAAAAAAAGATCGAAAATATTTATGTTATTCGTCCACAAAAGTGGAAACGTGTGGGTGGTGGTGATCATATATATATACATGTATGTATTCTTGAACACACATAATATATATTGGTAAAAAGCATTAGCGTGCACATGTATAGCGTGAATGAGGTCACACCACATTACATGTTCGCGTAGGGGCGATTGAACTCGTTGGTGGAGGAAATGAAGACCAGCGCCTTGGAGTCATCGGCCTGCACCTCCGCCTCACCGTATGGCACCGCGAAGCAGTCGCCCGCCTTGACGGAGATGCCGTTGACCTTCGCCTTGCCCTTCAGGCAGAAACCCAGCCCGATGGTGGGGAGTTCTACCGTCGCGGTGCCCTTGCCGCTCTCCTCGTCGTGTTGGAGGCGGTAGAGGGAAAAATCGGGGAACTGGGGCGGGGGCTGGTAGTATTGCACCTGCCAGAAGCCGGCGTTCACGAGCGACTTGCACTCGTGGCGCGCGCTGGCAAGCCCAGTCGTGTCGTACTTAAGCATCTCAATCAGCGTTGACACGTCCTTCCACTTGGGCGTGAGGCCCGCGCGGACAACATTGTCGCTGCTCGCCATAATCTCGACACCGTCGCCGCTGATGTAGGCGTGCGGCTCGCTGTCAGACAGGAAGAGCGCCTGGCCGGGGGTCATCTCGACGTAGTTGAGGAGGTACACCATCCAGCAGCCGACGTCATCGGGGTACTGCTGGTACACGCGCGCGAAGAGGGCGTCCTCGGTGTACACCTGGCGCGCCGTCACCTTGGCGAGATGGGCGCGGAGGTCGTGTACGGCCTTGGTGTTGTCTGCCTGGTAGAGGTTGTGCATGATGGCCTTGAGGGCCGCGCGCTCCTCCTCGCTGTCGGCCGCCGGGAAGGGCTCCTTGCCGTCCCACCACTTGGCCGTGATCTCCTTGCCCTTGGTGAGCTCCGCCAGCTCAGGCGAGTGCTTGAAGAACTGCACAATATCCTTAAGCGAGCGGAAGCAGCAAAGCGCCTCGAAGGGGGTCAGGGCGCAGATCAGCTCCGGCTTGTGGTTGGGGTCCTTGTACTTGTCGGGGTTGTCGTGGTGGAGCTTCTCGGCGAGGGCCTTGCACGGGTGGGCCTGGATGGACAGCGCCGTGCGGATGGACAGGATCTTCAGCAGGAAGGGCACCGTGTTCTTAAAGGCGGAGCGCTGGTGCTCCGGGGAGAAGAACTTGTTCTGGTTCTCGGGCACCGCGAGGAAGTCCGCGAGGGACTGCTTCGTGCCGCCGACGACGTAGGAGGGGCAGCTGGGGTGCGTGCCAACCCAGAGCTCGGCGTAGTGCTTGCCGGAGGTGTCGCCGGAGAGGCCCTTCATCTTGGCAACGAAGCTACTGCTCGCCTCCTTACCCCAGTCGTAGTTCTGGAAGCCCGCATCGAGTTTGACGATATTTTCAGACATCTTTTCTTTAATTCTTTTTGAAAAGACAAATACGCAAAAAAAAAAAAAAGAAGGGAGAGTGTAACACAAAAGAATGATAACCGATAAGCTTGAGAGAAGAAAGAAAGTGTGAGGAGGAAAGCACAAAAAAAAATATGGAACAGGCTACGCGCACCAAGAAGGTAGTTCTTTCAAGAAGAAGACTGCAAGTTTATAACCACTGTTTATTTTGTGAAAAACGACATGAATAATAATAGTAATAATAATAAGTGTGCATAATCTGAAAGAGGGGAAAAAAAAACACTTTTCGAAGCAGTTACACAAAAAAAAAAAAAAGGAGCTTTCACATCCGTGAAGCCCAGTTTGGAAGATAGTATGATTTTGTCTGATCTTTCGCGCTTTTTTTGCCTTGCAGCCACGCATTCCACGTATGCTCCGCCTGTGTAGAAGTGGGGAGACTCTGAGAAAAGTGGAGCGACGGCTTGTGTACTGAGATCATGCGCGGATTGAGGTTAATGATGCGAAGCTGCGAGAACTCTTTCACGCGACTTGCGGCGACATACACCAGGTGGTCGCATGGAAAGAAGTTCTTCGCGTCGAAGAGCACAGGGTGCTGCAGCGTCAGCCCTTGAATTTTGTGCACGGTGAAGGCGTAGGCTGGTGTCAGCGGCATACAGTTCAGTCGCCGTGTGAAGAACCCGTCGTGCGTATGAGAGCCTGGCAAGGAGAGACTAATGGACGGAATCGCAACACGCTCGCCGCCGCGATCCATCACCACAACAGGCAATTTCACTTCCTTGCCGACCGGGAGTGCTTCACCCACAGTCAGGGCTTCTGGAATCATGCTGTTGTCCTGATCATCGCCACTGCTTTGCATTTGGCCCCGCGCGAAAAGTACACGTCGGTACAGCGCGGAACAGTCCCACGACAGAGGGCAACGCATATTCGCTGGCAGGAGAGGGCCGCACTTTTCCAGCGGGAGAAACGTCTCAATCGTGCCCAAGGAGCCATTGACGTACTTGTGGTTAAGATTGCGCAAGAGCATGACCCGACAGCCTACTTTGAGGTACTTGTTTTGCAGCAGCAAATCACTCGAATGGGGCTTTTCCTTCTGGCACGAGGGCAGCACAGCTGCGAGCAACTGTCGCATCGTCATGGGCTCCTGTTTGATGAGTACCGGCGTGGCATCAGAGGCGGACGTGTTCCTTTTGCGTGTCTTCATTCCTGCTGTTGACGTTGTCATTGAGGCTGCGTTTGCTTCAGACCAGTGGTCTTGCATGTAGGCGGAGACAAGAGCGGTAAATTGCTTGTGATAGAACTGAGCCCGTTTCAGCGTATCGCCGTGAAAGCGCACCGCTACGCGGGCAGAACTGCCCTGCACGACAGATGACAAGCCGCACACATACACGTAAAACCGATCGTTCAGCAACTTCCCCACGGACTTGTCCTTTGCGGAACCAATCACGCGCTTCACCAGCGCTTGCGCATCATGACTGTTGAAATGGTACTTACTGTGGACGAAGAAGAAGTGCAGCTGGGTGATCTCAGACCAGTGCGAGACGACATCCGACCCACTCTCGTTGCCTTTTGTAAGGGCGTGCAGAGACACCTCGGTCGGAAAGGGCATACTTTTACCATCGAGGGCGAGCATCTTTTGGTCGTTGAACGTCTTCACGGCGTGCTTCACTGCAAAGAGCCGAATCGCGCTTGGGTCGTAGGGGTTCAAGAGGGCAGAGCGAGAGAGACGAAAGGGCAGCTTTCCCACCCGTAGCGCATTCAGCTCCTTCAGGAAGAGAGGGTCGGTCTGGTGTCGGGCGGACTGCGTCAGCTGCACGTGCAACAGGGCGTGGTTAAAGCAATAGCTGCTGTACATGGGCAACGCAAAATAGGACCGCAGAGGAAGTCGCTTCGATATTGCCTTTGCAGGAGGAGCAGGAACGGAAGTGATAATCGGATGCCTCTCTTCTACCTCCTGTTGCAACTGTGCTGTGGCGTTCTCGCCCTGTTCGGTCTCCACACGTTGGCAAACGAGCCGCTCCGACTTTTTTGCGCTCACCGTAGCCGCACCGTCAAACGCGGTGAGCTGCAGAAAGTCCCCCGATAAGATGATCTGGATGCCGCCAAAGAATTTGTCCTTATCTTTCCCAGTCGCAGCTCGGGCAGCTTCGTCCAAGCTCTCCAAGTACCCTGCGTGCAGGAGCGAGATCTCGTCCAAGACGATGACATCGGCCTGTGCGAGCATCTCGAGGTCGTAGTGGAGTGCGCCTCCACGTTGATCATCGCGATCCTCCATGCACTCTGTCGTTTCGTCCAGCTCCTCTGCCTTTTCCTCTGACGTCCCAACAGGCGCGAGCACAGGGACGCGGAAGGTGCTGTGGAAGGTGTTGCCGTCAATGTTGAGCGCCGAAACACCAGTAGAAGCCGTAACCAGCACGCGCAAGCCCTTTTTGCGCAGCTCCGTACTGATTACGCGCAGGAGGTATGACTTTCCGGTGCCTGCATTGCCGCCAATGTAGACGGATGCTCCCTGTAGAACGAGACGCAGCACGGTGGCTTGCTCCGTCGTCAGTTGCATTAATGGGTCCGTGGAGGGTTCATTGAAGGTGGGAGCAATGTCCTCTTTCATCATTTGCGGAGGCATAGTAGACGCACTTTTTTGTGGGTGATTAAATTCTGTTGCGGAAGAGATGTTCTCCTCCTTCTGTTGCGTAGTAGTTTCTTCCTCCACTGGCTCTTCTGTAAGATGTGTTATTGGAGAAGCAGCTGCTTCATCCGCTTGTATCTTAGTAATGGAGGCCGTCTTTACTTTTTTGCCTTTTTTACGATAGGGACGAAGCGTTACAGCGGCGGGTGGTAGCGCGCTGACAGTAAAAAAGCTTTCGTGACCTTGCTGTGGCCTATCATTGAGGTGCTTTGAAGGTGTCCGCTTTTTCTTTGAAACTGTCACTACACTTCTTTTAACTGTCTTGCGCTCCGACGCTGTCGTCTTGGTATGCACCAATCGGGCTGTTGCTAACAAGGAAGTATAAGGGCTTGGATAGAGGTGCAAAACCGACACGCGATTCAAAAGAGCATGGA
This sequence comes from Strigomonas galati, assembly GCA_000482125.1. Taxonomy (NCBI): domain Eukaryota; phylum Euglenozoa; class Kinetoplastea; order Trypanosomatida; family Trypanosomatidae; genus Strigomonas; species Strigomonas galati. The sequence continues at coordinate 4,499 of AUXN01000141.1, forward strand.
CAGAAAACTTCCTCATTTTTTTTTAAAGTCTAAGTGTTGCAAAGAGAAGGACAGAAGGGAGAACGTAGAAAGAAGTGATATGGTAAACGATTTACGACAACAACAGAATATCATGGTGAATAGATGCAGCTAGGATTAAACAGGGGCGCACAGCGATATAACAAAAGGTCAATAAATTGGTGTTGTATTGAATCTAACAGGAAACACACACATAAACACACACATATATATATATATATATATAGGTATGCATATAATCTAAAGTCTATATGATTGAATAATAATAATAATAAAAAGGAGAGTACTCTAAGTTTTTGTAGCTGTTTGTATTGGGGATCACTCCCTCCGTCAAACTCTAATCGACCCACGGCATGGGCTGCACGGCACTCTTCGGAGGAGGAGCGAACAAGGGCCTCTCTGATGGTCTGTAGACGCTGCTAATTCGCCTTGCCCCCGTCGAGCTGTTGATCTTGCTTTTCGCTTGTGTAGGGCGAGTCGTCGTCGTCGCCACGCGCACAGCAGGCTTCTTCTGAGCTTGCCCCTTGGCAGCCCCACACGTTTCGGCTGCCGATTCTGAACGGGCAGACGACGCACTGCGACGCGCAAGGCTGGAAGACTGAGAGCGCACCATGCAGCGCAGCTCCACCAACTGCTCGTACTCATTGGCGGTGAGAAACATCACGTGGCACTCTCGCTCTTTGAGGAGCTGCTCGTTTGTTTCGCCAAAGGAAATGATGAGACCTCGCAGGCGGAGTAAAGCAAAGAGCTCAGCGCCCGTGACAGCAACAGCGATGGTGGCAGAGGGCATCTGCGCCTGCAGGTTCTGCAGCATTTCGGCCGACAGCGGAGGCGTGGGTGGGAGAACTCTCCCTGAGGGTGCGCCTCCTGCACGGTCAATCGACTGGCTCTGCTGCCGTACCTTCGCCGACACGGTAGGTTGCGCAAAGTGACGCCCACGAGAAGACGTCTTGGGCTGGTGCAGGGCGACTGTTGCGTTTGCAGTAGAAGGCACAACACCCTGCTGCTGCTGCTGCTGCTCATGCACCGAAGGCGAGCGTGAATGATACGTCACATATTCCTCTGCAGCAACAATCTCTGCCTCTGATGAGGCTGCTTCCTCTTCCTCCTGTTCTTTCCTTGGTTCTTTGTCTTGTCTTTTTTTGGCTGCATAACGGGAGGCCCGCACGGAGTCATGGTGGCCTCAATGATCGTTGCCGTTTCATCGGATGAAGGAGAGTGACCTTCAGGCAGCGCGGTGTCAACAGAAGCCGCTCGCCCTGGTGTGTCAGGGGAAGGAACGTCCGTGGTGTCCACAATACCAGGTTCGCGAGGTGGAGGGCTGCTATCCTTGTGTGCATCTGGCAGTTTTTGCTGCGTCCTGCCTCCCAGAAGACTCGCTTCACGCTCCACCACGAAAGAAGGAGACGCGGAAGAGGTTCCGACACCGGCGTAGCGCTTTTGCTCCAACGCTTCCATCTTTTTTCGTAGCCGTTCTTGAATGGCACGATAGGCGTCAAAGTGTTCGGAGTCCTCAGTATTGCAGCTCTTGCTGTACTGTCCGAAAGCATTCTCTCTGTTTTCGTCGAACACGTCCTTGGGTGATGGAGGACAGGGAGCCGGCCGCGACAGCCTCTCCTTCTTCTGCTCTACGCCCTTCTTCGTTGAGGCACTGGAATTGAGAGAAATATTAACTGGTCGCTCGCGTACAAGAAAGTCGTCACTAGCGTTTGAAGCATGCAGGCGGGAGTTTGCTTGCTCGGCACTACGAGGTCTGTGAGCGCTTGCAGCGTCCGTGGGCACAAACAGAGTGTCCACGCGGTCTAGGGTGCTGTTGAGTTGTGCGAGGCGAGCGCGCACGTCCCGCATGCGGCTCTCCACATCGTCTTGAAGTTCCATTGTATGATTCGTGATGAGTGTGCTAAACAAAAAAAAAAAAAAACCGAAGCAGTAGAGGGAGAGAGAAGGTGAAATCTGTAAAACAATAAGAAAGTTTTTCTAAAATTATTGAATCACAGACAACGTGTGAGTTCTGTTAATTGGCCTGAAGAATCTATTTATTTTCATTTTTTCCTAGTTAGTTATCATGCAAAATTTACAAGCCAATATGTGTACACATTTACAGGAGTTCAAAGGCCACAGAAAGCACGTGGCGCACGTTAATTCTTTCGTTTGGAAGCTACCATTTGGTGCACCTTCGACGTCAGATCGCGCCATACGGGAATGAACCGCTTCTCGTTCACGAGCGTGTTCACAAAGTCCAGGTTCTCCGAGAAGAAATCAAGTGCTTGGGTATCACCCTCCTCGTTTCGTCGTGCCTTCTTGCCTGCGGATCGCTTGTGCGTGTTGATGTAGTTGAGTAGCCCTTGGTCACCGGTGACTAAAATGAGAGGGTGCGTGAGAGAAAAGTTGCGCACCACTTCGACAATGACGTTGTCAGCGCCTTGGCTCTGTCCACCACACGGAGTAAAATGGATCTGGCGGTTCACGACCAAGTGCTTCCAGACTGTATCCCCTGTGACACAGCGACCTGTTCGGTTTGACGAGGGTTCATTCACTGGCTGAAAGGGTTTCAGCACGGTTTCTTCGCTCGGCCAAAAGGAATGGTAGCGGGTGAAGCAGGACCCGAAGAAGCACCACACAAAAATGTGGGCGAAGCAATTTGTCTCGCCCTCCATCGGCTTTGGCGGCACGGATTTGAACTGGTTGAACCCGAAATTATCCAAGTCGATGAGCACAAGGATCACTTTGCCTCCCTTGACACGGTGGACGTGCTGGAAGGCTTGCATTTTCTCAAGCACACGGAGGGATTCGCAGCGCAGGCAGTGACAATCGGTGGTGAGCCAACCGTCACCGTTGGCCAAGCGCTCGCTCATGGCGTTCTGCTCCTCATTGTCGACCACTGCGCCAGCCACAACAGCAAAGGCCGGGTCGCCTGGCTGGTGAAAACGCATTGTCACCATGTCATTTTGAGGGTTCCTTGCCGATCCCGATGAAGTGGAGCGCGGAGATTCGTTGCTTTGACTTAGGTCTTCCTGATCAAAATCCACTTCCACGAACATGTTTTTCTAAACTGCTTTTATTCAAATATATATTGATAGCAATTAAAGTGTTCTCTACTAGAAAAGACGTTGAAAAGATACACAGAAATAAACAAGTAGAAGGAAGGCTCTTTTTAACACTAGACAAACATACGAAAAATCAGTTTTTGAATTCAAACGTTTACGTCTGTAATATGGATAGGTAAGCCATTATTTAATTCTATGCTCCCAGAAGAGCGAATGTACACACAAGAGAGAAACTTATTCCTCTCGCCGTCTTTTCACTGCGGGTTCTGCTGCTTCCGATTTAGTCTCCTTCGCCACACTACGTTTCAAGAGCCTACGCTTTTCCGAGCAAGGGGCTAAGAAAGAGGTGCCGCTGGCAGAAGGACTTTGCAGGTCCGCAGCCCACAACAAAGGTTCTACAATGGTACGTGTGTCCACATCACTGTCATTACTGTCCGTTGATTTCTCGTGTTGGCCAAGTAAAAACTGCTGCCATTCTTCCGTCACGAGCTGCATCAAGTTCGAATCTTGAGCGGTGGAAGCAAGGTGAACAAGCGCCTTCCACTTCTCTGCCAAAAAACGGTAGCACTCTACTCGCTTCTGTTCGGAGAGCACAGCGTAGGCGTAGTTGCACGCTTGGGCGTAATGCTTGCAGAGACGGAAAAGCGTAAAAGCTGCCGCTGGACAGACGGCAGGTGGTGCCCCTGTCTTCTGGGCGCTCAGCACCTCCTGAGCCATGGACAGCAGGTCGTCCATGATGGGCACCAGTCGGGAAGCAGTCTCTGCGTGGACAGTCGCCATTGCACAGCGCGGCGAGGCGGAAAGAATCGTTGTGCACAGTACCAGTCGTAACTCTGCTTCTCTCAGACTCACATCGAGCTCTGCCAACACACCTTGATCTTGCTGTTCATCGATGACCGTGTCAAGGTCGTGCAAAAGCGCGCGCGCCCACTTTTGCACGAGTGACTCCTGCACCCACTGCTGCACCAGCGCTATAGACTTCTTTCGCCTTTGTGCTACCTTAGCGGGGTTGGCCTTCGCCATCGCGGGGTGCTGCAGATAGAGATGCAGACAACTGAGCAGGGAGAGGGCGACGGTGCGGAGGCACTCGATGAGGACGGAGGCATTTGCCGCTGCTCCTCCATCCGGGATAGTTTGCGTATAGCGCAGCGCCCACTTGAGGAGTACGGCGTGTCGTACGATGATGAACTCGAAGAGGTCTGTGTCGTCTTGGGAGACAAAGGCGTCGTTTACACTCCATCGGTGGCGCTGGGTGATGTAGCCGCGGAACCACCGCTGCAGCAAGAACAAGAGAAACTCGACGCGTGCAGGGTTCACAACAGCGGGAAAGGCCTCGTACTCAATCATTCTCTGCATGGAGAAGAATAGCGCACGGTGAGGAGCTGCATCCTTCCATTCGTTCACCAAACTATCTGCCACGGCATTTTCTTCGGTTTCGAACACGACGGCAGAAAATGCCGCATGCTCGGCTTTTTGTGACACCTTTTCGAATAACTCAGAAGCATTTCGATTCCACTGCGATTTTAACGCACGCTCCGCTCGTTTTTCCATCTCTTTTTGTTCTTTTCGTCAATCTCGAAGGCGTCATACTCTGTCTTAAAGTCTGTGTTGAGGCCGACGGATGGGATAGCGCTATCACGTTTGAATGAGCGGCGCACGAGGGCCTCCATCACCTCCTCGCTACATTCCTCATGTTCGCCACCACACAGCACATCCGTTATCCACGCCCGCTCTTCCTTTCCAATCAGTCCATGCAGGTTAAACAGGTGCTCTGAAAAGAAGGAAAGCTGCGTGAAGTAGTGAAGTGGGGCGAAATGCTTCACTAGAGCCCGATGGATCTCGTTGGCTACGTTTTCCTCTTCATCCTCTTTTTTTTCTTCCTCGTCGTGAGGAGAAGCCATTGCGGTGGTGTCCACACCACCTGCAGACCAATTGCTTAACTGTAAACTGAGGTAGTAACTTGTTCCCAAGAATGCCGAAGAAAACAGTCGTTCATACTCTTTAATGTAAAGAGCTCGATGCGTTTGCAAAGGGTCCACCGTTTCCACCGTGTTTGGAGGCGCGTTAAAGTACTGCTGAAGCCCCACACGCCATTGATGCCAGCGAGGGACCGAAAGGGGCAACAACTCTTCGTACGCTTTATAGACCTCATGGTAATGCTGCAAGGCGCGGTATCGCACTTCCCACACGCCTATCATGTGTATATGCCACTCGTGTTGTAGGATATGAGCTTCCAGCTCCTCCACTATCTTCTCCCACGCGGCAGCGTGAAGCGTGGAGCCGTCTTTACTCAGCACATCGGCGCCGACCGACAGAAAGGATGCGATGGTAGTGAGTCCACCAGCCAGTTTAAGGTTACTTGTCATCGTAAAAAAAAAAAATCTATATTACTGCCTGATTACAAAAAATAAAGTAAAATGAAGAAAGAGAAGAAAAGAGAAGAGAAGAGTGAGAGAGAAAAAATAATAGAATAACTTATAGTACAATACAGCAATGGCAAGAGAGGGAGAGAGAAAAAGATAATTACATGGTAAGAATTAAAAAAGATAGTATTTTTTTTTGGCTATAAGGAAAAAAACGTAAAATCTTTTTTTTTTGCTCAAAATGGACCGTGTGCTTGTGCAAGTACTATTCGTTACTATAAAGGAAGAAATAATAAATAAATAAAGTAAACCCGATAAATATATATATATATATAATATTACGTGTTTCAGTTAGTAAAGTAAAGTAAAGTAAATAAGTAATCAAATAAATTACGTTGTAACGCGTGACTTTTCGAACTCCTGTATCTTTAGCATGGGATGCAACATCTTGTCCATCGTTTTTAGTTGAATTTCGATAGCAGAGAGCATGCCATTCACAGCACGCATACAACTTTTCGGAATCACATCGTTATTGGCGGCGATAAAACTCAAGGTGCACATACGATTCAGCATATCTACATTTTTTGGGTTGCCGAGCACAGCCGGGTCGATGCCCTCTTTCATCGCGCTCTCCATCACATTGGGGTGCTGATACAAGTTCATGGACTTTCGTTCCGCTCTACTGACCTCCTGCACAGCGGCAAAGAAGTTGCGCTGAATGTTACCTGTCACATGCTGCAGACTGTCGCACGCGAGATGGGCCCTCCATAGCACGCGGATCGCCTCCTCCATGGACCACTTGCGCGGGTGTTCGACCGCGTTTACAAGCTCCTGTATGTACGCTTGGTGCAGTTTGCCGACGTCAATTAGAAATGGGTGAATGAGCTGCAACATGTCGGTTAGGATCACTGTGGGCATTTGCTCTCGTTCGATGTGGAGCAGACTCAAAGTGTGCAGGATCGTATCGTCGAGAGCGACAAATTCTGACAGGCAGCTGAACACTTTCGCTTCCTCCACCTTCGGGTACGGGAGACCACGCAGCATCGGCTCATTCGCGCACTTATCCATCCAAGTGCAGTACTCGTCCAGCAAGGTATACGTCTCTTTGAGCAACCCTTTACCGACGCCCAGCAGCAACTGCGCCTCTTCGCCAGTGCGGGTGATGCGCCCACACCCAACCGACACGAACGTTTGCGTGAGCGCATTCAAGTTGATCAGTATCTTTGTGCGAGTGTTGTTGAGGCATCGCAGTGGGTCGACGGGAAATAGGATAACACAAATGCAGAGATAACAGAGAAACGCGAAGACGCTATCGAACATGCTGGTGAGAAGGGTCTTTGGTGTATTCACGTACGCTTGCGATGTGAGGCACGTGAAGCATGCATACTGCAAGCCCTGGAAGTAGGGCATATAGGTGGAGAACGAAAGAAGAATGAAACAAAAGCAGCACGTGAGCGCTGTCTGGCCCGCCAGATTGTAGGTTTGTGTGACGATCACGTCGGCAAACGCGGCGCCGACGACAAGGCCGCACATACGCTGCGTGCCAATGTGCAGCGTTTCCGAGGTCGTTTGCTGCGTAATGCGCATCAGAATATTCATACCGAAGAAGTAGACACTGTCTTGGCTGTAAGTCAACGTCAATGCGCACGCCACAGCAAAACCCAAGGTGTATTTGATGCCATCCTTCCACATCCGAACATCACGAGGAGTAGCAATCGTCAGGCGCTTGGGGAGCTCAGCCCAGAAATCGCACCACGATTCGTAAAAAAAGAAGTTGAACGCTCGGCGGGCGACACTCGGGTACTTGTTGCGGTCAAAATTCTTCGCGACCGTCTCGACCGACTGGATCTCCTCCGACAGCTCAATCAGACAACGTGCAAACAGTAGTGTGCGCAGATAGGCGTTGACCTCCTTCTCGGTCAGTTTCTTGACAATCATCATCTTGAGGCGCTCATCACTGACAATATCGGCAAGAATGGTGGTGCGCTCGCACATGTTATCAAAGTTCACATGCTCGAGCACCTTTTTCGGTTGCACATGCTTGCTCAAGGCGATGAGGACAGCCATTATCTCCTCGACGAGCCTCGTACAGGCCTTCTCCATGCGCTTTTCTAGCTCCTTGATTTCTTGCCGTACGCCGACACGGTACAAATTTCCATCGTCGATGCGTCGCTGCGCGGCGGCTGTCATGCTGCGCAATATCACTCGAACCTTCATCAAGAGCTGCACACGTTCGTTTCGCAGTTCGTTACTCAGGTCGAATTGGACTGGTTCATAACGACAGAGCTTGTAGAGCATCTTCATGTTCACGGCCAAATCGTGCAGCTTCCCGTACGGGATTTGATTCAGGGCCACCTGCGCGTCGATCGGAACCGGTGCAAAGTAACCCTTCATGTTGTTGGCGACCCCTGCGGCAATAAACTTGTGCATTGTTGCGAGCGTTTCTTCTGCCTTTTTATATTCAAAGGTGGGGAGTGGGAGCGCGACGGCGATCACTGCAATGGCCGCTCCAATCAAGAGATCTCGCACGTACCAAATCGGAAACACAATGGTCGTTCCGCCAGTTGTGTGTTGCATTTGCATGATGACCATTGTATATGTCATGACCATCCGCTTGCTCGGAATATCGCCGAGGAGAGAACTGCCAAAGCAAGCAAAGATGGCACCGCACCACCAGGCAGAAGTGTGGTAGTGTGTCGCGAAGCAGTTCATGAGGACACCCGCCAGTCCGCAGAGGACACATCCTTGGAGGACAAGGAAGAAAAGGGCAATTTGGTCTCCGATCGTGCAGCGCATGGACATGTACATCAACGCAATGACAGGCATATTCATGGATGCTACGAAGAAGTGCTTTGTATTCGGATGCTGTAACAGCAGGTAGCACGGAAAGAGAAGAAGCATCGTAGAGCGAAATCCGTACAAGATGCTAAACAGACAAGGATCCGACTTCATCGTGTGATAGTAGGCCTCAAATTTGAGCGAATCGGCGTTCAGGTTTTCTTTCGAGACGACAGGGTAAAATTCGGTGAGAGGGAATTCCTCCAGCTGTGCATCCTCGTTGGCCATAAACTCCACTCGTACAGCGGCGCTCTCCTTGGGAAGTGGGAAGGTGAAACCCTTTTCGTCCTTTGACATGTTCTCTGTCATGGAGGAGCGCTTCAGTTCATTGTACAAGGCCGATATCTCTTGTTCTTGCAGCTCGATGGAGCTGCCTTCAACGGATGCACCTCCCGGCTGTGCGTGCGTGGCACCTCTGGCATACGGGGCGTTGCCGCCGTTCAGCGTGTCGCCGCTGAGAGACAAGGACTCTGTCTCTTCATCCAAAGAGGGATGTCCCTCTTTGCGAGGGTCAATACAGAAGTCAAAGGCGCGCATGTTGTCGTTCTCGTCCTCAAAAGAAACGTTTTCTCTCCTGAGTTTATCAAAGATGGTGCGCTCGCGTTGTCGTTCGATGGGGGCGTTGACGACAAAATCATCCGTGAAACCACCTTTGGGCGTTTGTACAGCAGGCCGAAGATAGTTCCTTGTTTGGTTAGAAGGTGTCTGCGGTATGGGCGGAACACCAGTCGAGAAGGTATCACTCTCACGCCGCTGCAGTCCGTTGTCGGGCACGTAGTCGTCCATGACCGATTTGTACCCCCCGTTGTCGCGCGCAATGAGGGCACTTCGCTTCCGCTTCGGCTGCACCACGTCGTACTCGGCCGCCGTCGGCTCATCTTGAAATTTGACATTCTTCCCACTGGCATGGCGGTCCCTCTCACTCACCAGCTGTGGGCACGTGGATGAAGAATCTGTGTTTTCTGGCGTTGTGCCATCCCCTACACGTTGAATCCAGTTCGTAGACCCTTGATGCTTAGAAGGTTTACTGCCCCCCTTCGGGGCTTTTCCGTTTTCATCGTTTTTGCCAGATGGATTGTTAAGCGACACAACCGTGCTCACGGCAGAAGGCCGCTTCGTCGCCGCACCGCTGGGTCCACGCGTATACTCGGTGCTCGATGAAAAGCTTGAATCGGAGTCACTGCGTTCCACTGACGAAAATGCACTTTTCATGGAAATTTTTTTTTTTAAAAAGGGGGGTGTAAAAAGAAACAAGAAAGACAAAAACAAAATTAAAGAAGAATGTAAAACTCACTAATATATACGAATATATAACAAAAAAAGGATGTCAATTCGAAAAAAAAAAAAAACGTACGCGTACGAACAAAACAATAATTCCCTCCTTTAAAAACCAGTTACCCAAGCAACAAAGGTACAAAGGGAGAATATAAGCAAAAGAAAAAGAAAACGAAAAATAAATAAATAAAGATCAACAGAAAGAGTAAATGAAATAATACTTCAAAAAAAAAAAAAAAAGGAAATGTGGCAATATCAAAAAAAGGGTTCGATTCAAATAGGATCAAAAAAGGGAGTTGTGTTTATTTAAAAAAAAAAAAAGGGATGTGGGAAATGGAGATATACATACAACTAGTACTCTCAGTCAATAATCTTCCCTAAGGAAAAAAGGAAAAAGCAAAGCAAAGGGAAAAAAAATGTACCTTTAGGTGCAGTGAGAAACAAAACAATAAACGTAGAGAGAGAGAGAAAGAGAGAGACGAGTGAAGAACAAAAACAAAATCCACAGTTGCATGGAATTATTAAAAAGCTTACGCTGTAAACTAACGAATTACAGTGCCCACAACAACAGTAAGAAAAAATTAGTCCGTAACCTCAACTTGTTTGACATATTGGAGTTACCATACGATACATATAAAAACAAAACGCAAACAAAAAAAAAAAAAAGAAGAAAAAAGAAAAAAAAACGCAAACGAAAGATAAAAGGAAAAAAAAAGTATGCGCTAAGACAAATAATAATAATAATAAAGAACACGCAACCAAAAAAGAAAAAAAAACATATCTTCTTCTAAATTAGGTTGTTACACGAGACTTCTCAAACTCTTGAATTTTAAGCATGGGGTGCAAAATGCGCTTCATCGTTTTGAGCTGAATCTCAAAAATAGACAGCATACCATTAAACGCACGTAAATCATTTCTTGGAATGACGTAGTTACTAGAAGCGAAAAAGCTCATGGTAAACATGCGGTTAATCATCTCTGCATTCCTTGGATTTCTGAGAATCGCCGGGTCGATGCCCTCCGACATCGCGCTCTCCATGGCTGAGGGATGGAGATAAGGATTCAAAGACTTTTTATCCGCGCCGCTCACTTCCTGGACAGCTGCAAAGAAGTTGCGCTGAATGTTGCCCGTCACATGCTGCAAACTGTCGCACGCAAGGTGCGACTTCCACAGCACACGCACCGCCTCCTCCATGGACCACGTACGTGGAATTTCTACCGCGTTCACTAATTCCTGTACGTACTTCTGCTGAAGCTTGCCCACATCGATGAGGAACGGGTGAATCAGCTCTAGGAGATCGGTTAATATTGTGCACGGCATTTGGTCCCGCTTACGGTGGAGAAGGTTTAACGTATGTAGAATGTTTTCCTGCAGGCCGGTGAATTCGGTCAAGCAGCTCAACACTTGGGCTTGTGCTTCCTTCGGGTATGGCGCACCGCGCAGCATAGGCTCAGACACACACTTATCCATCCACGTCCCGTACTCGTCGAGCATGCGGTTCGTCTCGGCAAGCAAATATTTTGCTTCCCCAAGCATCAGGTGCGCTTCCTCTCCAGTGAGGGTAATGCGCGCGCAACCAAGTGACACGTAAGTCTGCGTCAATGCGTTCAAGTTGATCAGAATCTTGGTCCGTGTGTTATTGAGACAACGCAACGGATCAACTGGGAATAAGATCGCACAGATGCAGATGTAACAGATAAAGGCAAACACGTTATCCAGAAAACGGTTAATAAGTGTCATGGGCGTATCAAAGTACTTCTGAGTCGTGATGCTCGTCACGAGGGCATATTGCAGGGCCTGAAAGTATGGTTGATACATGGAACATGCAATAAAAATAAAAGCAAAGCAACAGGTAAGTGCTGTTTGCTGGGCAAGATTGTGAGACTTGGTGACGGAGATGTTCGCAAAGGCAACACCTACTGCGAGACCACACAAACGCTGGGTGCCAATGTTCAGCGTTTCTGACGTAGTTTGCTGGGAAATACGCATTAAAATGGCCATACCAAAGAAGTAGACACTTTCATGCGCGTAATTGCTGGTAAACGCGCAGGCCACAGAGAAGCCCAACGTGTACTTGATGCCGTCCTTCCAAAGCCGTACATCCCGCGGGGTAGCGATCGTGATACGCTTCGGCAGCTCCGACCAGAAATCACACCAAGTTTCGTAAAAAAAGAAGTTGAACGCTCGGCGCGCCAGACTCGGATACTTCTTTGCATCGAAATTTTTTGCTGCCACTTCGATAGTCTGAATCTCTTCCGACACCTCGATGAGGCATCGAGCGAAGAGGAGAGTGCGCAGATAGCAGTTTACTTCTTTTTCGGTAAGCGTCTTCATGAACAGCATCTTGAGGCGTTCTTCGTTCACAATGTCGGCAAGAATAATGGCCCGTTCGCACATTTTGTCGAAGTTGACACTTTCTAGCACCTTCTTCGGCTGCACGTGCTTACTCACTGCCAAAAGCACCGCCATCATTTCTTCCACCAGATTGGAGCAAGCCGTCTCGAGGCGCTTTTCCATTGCTCGGATTTCTTGCTTCACACCAAGACGATAGAGATTGCCCTCGTCAATACGGCGCTGCGCGGCAGCCGTCATGCTGTGGAGCTGCATGCGAATCTTCATCAAGAGCTGTACCCGGTCATTTCGTAATTCATTGCTGAAGTCAAATTGTACAGGTTCATAGCGGCAAAACATGTACAGCATCTTCATGTTCTTAGCCATCTCACGAAGCTTCACGTAGGGCACTTGGTTCAAGGCCAACTGAGCATCAATAGGGACAGGGGCAAAGAATCCTTTCATGTTATTTGCGAGACCGGCGGATATGAGTTTGTGCATCGCCGCAAGACCTTCCTCCGCCTTCACATACTCAAAGGACGGAAATGGCAGCAACGTCGCCAAGACTGAGAAACAAACGGAAAAGAGGAGGTCTCGCGCGAACCGAACGGGGAAGAGCACAGCAGCACCACCGCCAGCATTCTGCATCTGCATCACAATCATGGTGAACATCATCATCATGCGCTTACTCGGGAGGTCGCCAAGGAGTGAAAACCCAAAGCACGTAAAGATGGCGCCACACCACCAGGCGGACGTGTGGTCATGAGTAGCAAAGGTATTCATAAGGAGACCTGCCAAACCAAACATGACGCATCCCTGGAAAAGGAGAAAAAAGAGGTATATTTGGTTTCCTACGGTGCCTCGGATGCACACAAATAACGAAGCCGTGACAGGCATAATGGCAGCGCCCACGAAAAAATCTTTTGTGTTGGGGTGCTCCGTGAGAACGTAGCACGGGAAGGTCGCAAAAATGGCTACACGTAAACCGTACAAGATGGCGCGCAGGCAGGGCTCCGATTTGAACGTGTAGTAGTAGGCTTCGTACTTGAGCGAGTCCGCATCCAGCTTCTCTCGCGATACGACAGGGTAAAACTGGGTGAGCGGAAACTCATCCAGCTGATCATCCTCGTTCATGATAAATTCCTCTTTGGTCGAAAGCCGCTCCGTTGGTGGCGGAAAATTCTCAAACATGTGGTGCTTGGATATGTTCTGATTAGCGAAAGAGCGCTTTAAATCGTCATACAGGGCAGAAACCTCCTTCTCCCGTAGCTCCGCGGAGCTGCTGGTTTTGGATAGGCCTGCCCCCAGTCTTATCTGGTCTGGGCTCCTGCCGTAGGGCGCATTTGCTGTCTGTGTCCGCCCCACAGTGTTACCCGTTCCGAAGGTACTGTTGCTCATTGAGTCTCTGTTTTGCGACGGCGTTTCGATGTCATCATCCTCTGACGAAGACGGCGCACCTTCTTCGGCAGGGTCGATGCAAAAGTCAAACGCCCGAATGTTGTCCTTCACGTCCTGCTGGTCCTCGTTCTCACCCTTCAGTTTATCAAAAATAGTACGCTGCCTCTGCGGGTCCATAGTCACAGACGCCATCGAGTCGTTTGTGAGTCCGCCACCTTTCGGCGTCTGGGGGGCTGGCTGGAGGTAGCTCTTCGTTCGCTTGGGCGGCTGTGGTGCAGGCGGGAAGAAAAATGAAGATGTTCCGCTCTCGGGCTGCTGGAGCATGTGGTCTGGGACGTAGTCATCCATCACAGGCTTGTACATTTTCTTCTGGTTTGTGATGAGGGCGCTCTTCTTGCGTTTCGGTTGAACAATGTCGTACTGTATCTGGTCCGTCGTGTGTGCTGACAGGTCTTCCACAAACTTCACATTCTTAGAGCTGATGGACCCTTCCTTCTCACTCCCGAGCTGGGGATAAGTGGCGGCAGTGTCCTTCGGCTCTGTGATATTCCCGTAAGGCACAAAGCCAAACATATTACGGCTGGAAGAGTCTTGCTCCGTCAGCGGCTCATTGTCAGCGCGCAAAGGATTGTCGCTCTCTGGGGCTCTCGATTGCTGGGCACTCACGTGGACCACCGTGGTAGCGGTGGACGGGCGCTTCGTAGCCCCGCCGGCTCTTCGGCCTGCATTTTCGCTACTGAACACAGAACTCGAACTGGAGTTGGAGTTGGAGAGGTCCAACGTTGGTTCTCTATTGTTCATTCAATGTATTTAATACAACAGACGATAGAAAAAAAAAAATAACCGAAAAGAGGTAAATAATATTTAGAAAAGAAATGAAAAAAAAAATCTTGTGATATAATATATAATAAATAAGTTATGGTGCTGATGGTATCCAAAAATTATTTTTGTTTACAGAAAAAAAAAAAATAACCAAAAAGTTAACTGGAAAAAAAAAAAATGAAAAGAATATCTGAAATTACGATAATGTATCCTACGTAATAGGAAAATCAGAATAAAGATAACAACAAAGAAGGTGTCAATATAAAACAAGTATACAGCTGAGTTAAGAAACACTATAAAAGTAGTATTTTTTTTTTAAATTTCCTTTAATGAAAGGTGCCTCAACAAAAGAAAGAAAAAAAAATATATACTTCAAGTGAATAATACGCTCTAAGACTCAGAGAAAAAAAAATATTAATAAAGGACGTCCTTTAAAACAACAGCAGTAAGAGAAGAAGAGTAGAGAGAAGAGCAGTAGTACAAAAACATCACAAATGAAACATTTAAGCAGTAAGTAAATTAGCTCCTTAAAGTTAACCAAGCCTCACAAAGGCAATTAAAAGCAACAGTTTTTCTGTTTGTTTGCTTCTTATTAAGAGGAGTTGCAATTATAGGAGAACCAAGCATCCACAGACATGACGTAGCACGCGAAAGCTAGAAGTAAACACCAGTAAAAGAAGAAAAAGAGAGAAGGTAAAAAAAAAAAAAAAAGAAGAGAGAGAGAGAGAGGAGGAACGGAAACGAAACTACTATATAAGTTAAG
>AUXN01000142.1:0-19299 GCA_000482125.1 Strigomonas galati
AAAAAAGAGAACAAAAAAAGGGTAGGTTTCCAAAAAAAAAAAATACTGAACAAATAAGGTAATGAGTCTATGAATATGTTGTTGTTTTTTCCAACAGGAGCACACTATCCCTAGCTGTGGCGGCACCTGCCCTGTTACCTTCTCTATCAGACTTTCTAAATCGGAAAAAGAAAATTTGAAAGTCCGTCTATCACTTAGTGCACACACGTCCGGCACGCATGTCTAATTATTATGTATTGCATTATCGGTGTGGAAAAAGAAAAAATCGTATTAAAAAAAAATTCCAACGAGGTACACTACGCACCACATTGTACGTAATCTAGCTACGTGAAGAAAGAGGGTACAAAATATCTCTAGAAGATGATGGAAAAGACAGTAATTTTCTTGTTTGCATTCTTTTTTTTTTTTAAGACTCTTTTGGGTATGGTATCACCACATGCGCTGTAATACTGCAGTGTGGCACACGCCTCACCTCGCCTAGTAGGACCAGTACTTCATGATGGACCGCGACGGGGGTGCTGTGTTTGCACGGACAAACTTGCCATGCGGCGGCACCTTCAGCGGCGGAATCTCCGACAACGGGAGGTTGCGCCACATCTCGGGCATGGGGTAGGTGATGGTGCGGCAAAGATGGCCCTCGATCGCTAGCTTCTGCAAGCCCTCCTGCACCGAGATGCCCTCCCCCGAGAACTTAATCAGCGCCTCAACCATGTAGTAGACGTTGATCAAGGCAGCGTCTTCCTCGTGGCGGAAGCCGTGAAAGTCCTCGATGAGGATGGCGTTCAAGGGGTTGAGTTTGCAGCAGTTGGCCGAGTTGTCGACGAGCACGACGCGGTTCATGTCCCGCCCCAGCAGGCGCAGGTCCTTGGAGTGAACGGGCTCGGTGAACCACAGCTTGTTGCGGAAAATGGTGTCGTCAAAGACGAGGCCACTTTCGTGCAGCTGGTCGACGACGCTGGAGGCCGTCTCCTTCGTTGAGGCGGTCCACAGCACTATTTCTAAGTTCTTCATGTGGCGCAGGGCGTTGAGCACATGAAGGCAGTAGGGGCGTATGATGGCGCACGGGAGATTGCTGTTGCGGTTGCTCACAAGCGTCTCGTCGAGGTCGAGCACAAGGGTGATGGCCGGCACGGGGTCGTGCGGCTCCAGCTCTTGCAGGAGCGTCTCCTTGAAGAGATTCTTGGAGAGGGGGTCGAACTGGCGCCGCACGTCCTTCGCGGGTCCCACCGAAGCGGAGCGAGAGGAAGAGCGGGACGCGGCTGCCACGCGCGGCGGTTCGCTGTCAGTGCGGCGCGCGGAGGATGACCGCACTCTCGCCGCAGACGGCGTCAGCCCGGCCGCGCTGCTGCCGGACGTCGGTGTGTCCTTCGCGAGCAGGCTCGTAAGGCGTTTCGGCGTGGTGTTTTTCGCAAGCACGCTATCGCGCCTGCTAGTACTATCTATGGAAGTGCCGCGGTAAGCCCGCAGGCGGCTGTGCCAAAGGCTGGATAGACCGGATGGCTCCATCGGCGTGACAATGATCTTCTGTGAATTATCGTGTTCAGACACACAAACGGAGCTCATATGTTGGAACAGTGAATTGGGAGGTATTCTATCCTTAAAGAAAAAAAAATGTGTGGTAAAGAAGAAAAATAGTATTGAACTATTATTTCTCTATGTGTATGTGGCACTGTAATTTAATTTAGAAGAAGAAGCAAACAAACAACGAAAAAAAAAAACCGGAGAAGGAAGGAAGGAAGATGATATGAGGAACACATTTTTTCACGAACACTGACGTCCATACATGCACAAAAAGGAAAAAAAACAATTGCCGCTTCACATTAATTTTGGCACATTTACAATAGCTAACGCGATGAAGAGTAGAAAAAAAATTTTTTTGAGATACATGCTTTTACATCGACAAATAAATAGTAATAATAATAGTGACAAAGAAAATAAAAATACATCAACTAATGATCTTTATATACAGTGGAAGAAACGAAGGAAAAAAAAACGAGAAGTTTTTTTTTTTTTTATGTATGTATATATATACAATTCTTCCTTGTGTTTGCCTTTATATGTACGTTACAGAAAGAGAGCCTACCAACTTTATTGCTGGGACAAAAAAAAAGGGGAGAAAGGTAAAATAAAGGAAACAAAATACTGTATTTTTTTTTTAAATGAAAAAGGGTAAAGAAGAAAGAGAAAAAAAAAAAAAGTGGGCTCTATTTAAATACACAACTATAGACCTCATTTGCTGCATACCCTGAACACACATGTGAAACACTGGCTGCTTTAAAATTGAGCTAGTTCTTGTTACTATGCGAGGAGTGTACGGTCCTTCAGCGTCACGTCTATTAAGCGCGTCAGCTTATCCTTTTCCAGCTGACGCAGGCTCTCCGCATCGTCTGGCTCGCCCTTGCCCGGTTTGGCCATCTTGCGCAAGTTGGGAGACAGCTTGAGCGTCAGCACGGTGCCACGTGTGTCACCAACGAACACAATGGGGTCCTCGCGGCTGAACGACACGTGTGTCAGCTTCGCGTTCTTCACCACGGTCTGCGCACACAGCGGCTCGGCCTTGTTGAGGTGGAGGTCAAAGATGCACACCTTGCCGCCTGCCGTGACCGCTGCGAGCACGGTGGAGCTGTAGGGCGACCACGCGATATCGCCGACGATGTCGCCGATGTCAAAGACGAGGAGGGGCTTGGTGGAGCTCTTTGTCCACAGCTTGATGGTCCAGTCCGCCGAGCAGGTGGCGAACACGTCGGGGTGGAAGGGATTCCAGCGCACCGTGTACACGGCGCCAGCGTGGCCTTCGTAGCGCTCCAGGCACTGGCCGTTGTACGACGGCGTGCACAGCATCACGTGGCCCTCTTGTGTGCCGACAATGACCTTGTCGTGCACGGGTGAGTAGTCCATGCACATACCGCCGAGCTGGTTGAGTGTCACGGCCTCGGGGTCCGTGCTGGCGGCGCCGGCGGTCAGCGTCATGACGTCGCGCGAGATCATCTCCTTCTTGCCGATGATCCACATCGTCAGACGGCTGTCCGTACTGACGGAGAAGAAGGAGAGGTCGACCGCGCTTTCCTTCCAGAAGACGCCCCAGACAGGGTCCAGGTGCTTGCCGGTGCGGACGCTAGAGCGGTAGAGCGGCCGCAGGCGCTTCTCGTCCTTGTAGCGAAGGTCAAACACGCAGACGGAACCGTCATGCAGACCGCAGGCGAGCAGCGAGGGCTCGGTGGGGTGAAAAGCCAAACACATCACGCCGCTGTCTAATTGGAAGGAGAACTCCGGATGCGCCGGGATCCCACCATTGGCGGGAGTGGGCACGGCGTTCTTCAGCGTGAAGCAGTAAATGAGGCCCTTCGTCGGCTTCTGGAAGTCATAGCTACCGTATCCTACCGCAAATAAATCATTATAGCGGTTATTCAGTGTAATGCTCGTCACTGCCTTCTTCTTGGTCTTGTCCGTGTAGAACTGCCACAGCGGCAGAAGCGTACCGTCTTCCTTGTACAAGTCGCTCTGATCCTCCCAGAAGCGAAAGTCGTCAATGATGTCGTAGCAGTCGTTTTGATTCACCATGCGCTCCAGCATCTTCAAGGACTTGGCATAGCGGGTAGAGGAAAGCACGTCATCCGCAGGGCGCGGCCCGGTAGAGTGTTCGTTGCGGATGGTGCCCGCGTTTGCCGCGTTGATGAAGGCGTTCTCCTCCTCCTTGCCGACACGGTGCTGCGCGCCCTTCTTCTGCGCAGCGGCGATCTTCTCCGTCTGGATGCGGTCTGCCTCGTACGCGTCGTAGATGGACCACGCCGTGGCAAGTCCGCCAAAGCTCATGGACGGCGGGGGGTCCGTCATAACGGTCGTTTCGCGCAGCGGCCGGCTCATCGTCTGGCTGCCGCGGTCGCTGTAGTTGAACTGGTTCTTAAGAATGCCGCTTGGGACGGCGTCGTTCATGAGGTCCGGGTTCAGCTCCGCCTCGGCCGCTAGGTGGGCCTCTTTAATGCGGCGGTTGCGGTCCTCCTCCTGCTGCACAATCTCCGGCGAGCTCTTCGGCACCGCGACGCCGTTCATCGAGAGGTGCGTGGCGACGGTGCTCACGGTGGGAAAGAACTTGAACACACGCGCATCCTTCTTGTAGTCAAAGTAAACAGGCGTCGACATCACGTTCGGGTCTGCCGCCTTGAGGATGCGCTCGACGATGGTCTCCTCTTCCTCAACCTTGTTGGTGGCCTCGGCCACATCCTTCTCCTTCTTGCCCTCGGCGAAGTGGCTTTGCCGGCGAGATCCTACACCGAGCGTAGAGCCACGAGACGCACGACGATCGGCGACGGTGGAAGATTTACGGCCGACAGCAGACATAACTGGACTTTCGATTTACTTTTGTTTAGAAAAAAAAAATAGGTTTTAATTTGTATCTGTGTTGGCTTGTGTACGAGAAAATGTGTGTACGTATATAGATTGTGGGTATATGTACGTATATACGTCACTCTTTCTTTTTTTTTTTCTCGCGCGCTTCTAAATTTACGTGCACCTATTATCGGATCCTAATAGTGATAAGAAGAAAAGAAAATTAAGAAAAGAAAAAAAAGGAAAGAAATAAAGAAAAATAGTTCTTGCAATGATGAGGTACAGTTTTAGTTTTTAAAAATCAGAAAATATTGCTGATCGTCTCGAGAGCCACAAATCTCATTGCATCAAAAGGTAGTACTTTCATTCATTCGTACAATATATGTATATAAAAGACGTAAAATAAAGGAAGAGAAAACAAAAAAAAAAAAAGAAGAGATCGCTGTATGAAGAAAAAATAGTAACATCCCTTCTTTGATTCAAAACAGAAAAAAAAAAAAGTTGTCAAACCCAAGTTTGAAAGGGGTAAAAAGGAAGTAAAAGGGGTGAAAGGTAAAGTGCATACAATAATAAAAGAACAAGAGCGGAAGGAATATACATACATATATACGCATGCACACTGTGCATTATCCATATTCCGTTACCTCCAGAATTGGTCGTTGACGAAACCGTTCCTCTGCCGCCCGTATCTCGCGCGTTGACGAATCGCCTGCAGAGGAGGGAAAGTGTGATGAGCGTCTGCGGTCAAGCGCGGCAAGCTGATGCACATCGAGGGAGGGCGGGTTGCTGTCGCTGCCGAAGAGCCGCTCCGAAAACCGTGACAAGGATGTGCTCCCTTCAGCCGCCGAGTACCACGAAATTAAACGGATAAGCCCTCCACAAATGAGGCAGGCGCCCGCGCAGTTTTTGCAGCCGTAAGCGTAGTCGCAGCACGAAAAAAGTGTGATAATACGCCGACGTCGCACCACCTCCACGCCCGTGTCCTTTTGCTGGTGTGCACGCAGTAGCAGCGAGAAGCCAAAGCGATCAAGGAAGTATGTAAGCGCGGACTCGTTGAACTCGTGCACGTCGCCACTCGCGTCATTTCGACCACGATTGCAACGAAACCCGCCGGTGTCAAACGAAGGAGAGGTGTTGGTGCTGTGGATCGTACTGGAGCCCGCAGCTGGCACGTCCATCCCCGGATAGACCCAAGAAGGGGCGGCATTTTCTTGTTTGGCGGGGTCGTTCCACATGAGCTCACGAATGAGACGCCGCCGCATGGCCGTAGGCACATCGTCCGTGTCCTCCCTCAGCACCGTCTCAAAGCGATACAGAAGCCCATTCTGTTCCTGCAACAGAGCCTCGAAGAGCGCTTCTGTCGGAATGCTTCCTCGTGGGCTTTGCTCCAGCACGTCCTCCGTGGATGCGCCAGTGCATTCGTCGCAGGAAGGGCCAGACGGCGGTGCCTTGATGAGAAGAGGGATGCCACCGTGGCACGCAAAGATGGTGTCATCAATGACTGCTGCTACAGGCAGAAAGCTGAAGACAAGATTCGTCAACTGCCAAAAATGAAATCCGTCCGCCTCACCGAAGAATGCCTGCGCCCGTGCAATGAAGGAGCGATCGCCGTAAACACCACTGTTGCCGTTGACACTCGGATCCTCATGGTTGCCTCTCACCAGGTACACTTTGTTGGGGCACAGCAGCGCCCACGAGAAGAGCGCCAAAATAACTTCTACGCTATGAGGTCCTCGATCGACGAAGTCGCCCAGAAAGAGGATGGGCGAGTACAGTAGAGACCAGTGGCCGAAGGGCGCACTTTGCTCGAGGATGGTATGCAGATCGCGGAAGCTGCCGTGAATGTCGCCGCAGCACATTATTGGGGAACGAAGGTGCAGCACAATAGGACGACATTGCAGTTTTTGCAAGAGGAGAGTGGCAACACTCTTAAACATGGAAAACAGCTGCATTTTTTCCTCTGTCGAAAAGGGAGAAAAATTATTCGCGTGTACAATAAACTTCCCCTGCACCTTGTCGGCTACCTTCTTCGCCGCTGCCAGACCAAACGGTACCGTTTCGTCCCCATTCACCTGCTGCTGCAGGATCTCCTGGCCGTTCGTCGTGATGTAACCAGCCGCAAAGATGGAGGACGAGCCCGAAACGGAGCCGCTTAAGGTCGGCGGCACGTTATCGCAGGAAGGAGCCGGGATTAGCACAAGAGGTCGGAGAAACGGATGTGTGCCGCGCCGCTCCAACACATACGGTGAAATCCGTAGAGAGCTCTTTGTGCAGCTGTCGGCGGAGGTGAAGTTCACGCCCTGGTTGGGTGCAAAACGTGCTTCTGTGGTGGTGGTTACCGTGTCTGTTTTGAGACAGGAGGGAAGCGATTCTGGGGTGCTCGCAGAGCTTTTGGTGTCGAACACAACGGAGGCCGTCGAATCTTTTATGGTGCTCCGGAGTGGCGTCATGAGCAGTGGAAGTTGCGAGCAAACCGGTGGCGGTGTCAAGGGCTCGCTGCTCGACGCAGACGAGACGGGAGTGGCGGTGGACAGCGTATGCGAAAGTGAATCTCGAGTGTCTCCTCTGGCGTCATATTTGGCACGAGGGAGAGGGAAAATGGTGTTCATTGGCGGCGGCAGCAAGGGCGGCGCGGAGGAGGTAAAACAGGCGCGAAAGTACTCCGTGTAGAAGCCGTCTCCACATGTGAACACTTCATTGTTTGGAAATCCAATTGGCACATTTTGGCGAAACACACGATATCCCGCCAGATGAACCGTCATATTGCGGTCGTGCAAAGTGCAGTAGACACAGTTCGTGTGACGACGGATCGTCAACGACAACACCTTGGGTGGAGGCTCCCGCTTATACTTCTCCAAGTAAATACGTCTTTGATGGCGGCTGAGGAGCACGTCGCAGGTGGCATCAAAGCCCACTGTCGTCGCGGGCTCTTCGTGAACAAGTACAATGGTGGGAGCTTTTGAAATAAATGTCATGTCTACATCATATATATATATATATATATATATATATTCGTAGAACAATAGGTAAAAAAAAAAGGGGGGGGAGGAACGGTAGCTCAGTGGATATTTAGAAAAAAGTACAAGATATCAAGAATAAAAAGTTAGCAAACAGCACGGTAGAATAAAGCATAAATGGAGGGAGAATGAAGAGAAAAAACAAATAAATAAGCACGCACTTTAAAATGAAATGTATGCATTCACTATTATATTCGATATATTAATAATAAAGTAATAATATATATATGTAGTATACAACAGCAACAAGAGGAAAAAAAAAGTGGAAGAACAGCAAAAAAGAAGTCGGGGGTCCCGCTTCACCGCTACGTCGACCGTTTGGCATCCAACGGATTCTCGGGGAACGTCAAGGACCACATGGTGGTGCCAACGAGGCGCAGAAAAGCTTCAATCAAGTCCTCTTCTCCTGAGCCCGGCTGAACCGTGAGCTTGCTTGCATTCTCTGCATTTCTGTAGAAGAGTGTGACGCCGTTCACTTGAGAGCCATCGCCACGTGAGACCGAAAGATCCAAACAGAGAAGATAGTCGCACGCGATATAATTGTGTGCAAAGGTCACGATAAATCCCCCCGACGAGACGGAGGAGCAAAACAGGTTCTGAATTTCCAAATTGGACGGGCTCTTTTTCATGATGCGAGTGGTGGCGGAAGCGGCCTCGGCGACCTCATCGTTCTTCCGCAGAAAGCGCACCACGTAATCCGTGAAGTACTCGCGTCCCACCGATACCAGGTAGTCGAAGGGCATCACGAACGGCTCGATCATGGTCTGCACCGCATTCCGAATCCGCGGCAAGGACACTTTGCGGCACTGCCCTGCCAGCACCTCGAACTCTTCGAACATGGGCACCTCCTTGGAGAGGTAGACCGCACTCGACGCGAAGAGATTCCACGTGGCGTTGAGCCGCTCCTGCTGCGTGCTGTCGAGCAACTGGTTCAGCAAGAGTTGCTTTGCGTGGTTCACGACGTCGTACAAATCGTCGTTGGATGTACCCTGGCACATGGACTCTTTCGTGGACGCCAACACCACAAACAGCTGGTTTGTCTCCCACATGATAAATCCGCCGTAGTAGTAGGAGACTTGGCCGCGCTCGCGAAACACAGTAGGCGTCTTGGTCGGCAGCAAGTAGAACACTTTCTCGCGAGCGCTGCCGTTCAACCCACGGTGCTGACCGTCGGCGGAGAAGTTTTTCAGGTGCGTCAGACGCGTGTCGGTCACGGTGAACACGGTCGCGAAGTTCATGCTGCGGTGCGGCGGCGTCGGGTAGTACTTGACCAGGTTCGCCACCGCCGTAAAGGCCGGCTGCTGTCCTGGCGCGAGCGAGGCGTCCTGCTTGTGAAGCCCAAGGAGCAGCTGATGCACGGAAATGTCGTAGAGAATGCTGTCAAACATCAAGTTCTGCTTAAAGTCTGCCGCCACCTTTGCCGCAATGCTCAGGGGCAGCCCATCGCCGTGGATGACAAAGCAGTCGAGCGCGTAGTGGACCACTTGCATGCCTACCTCAACAATGAGCACGCCGGAGGTGGTGATGGGCGACACAAGCGATCGCTCCTCAAACAGCGGCAGAAACTCGCCGTACTGCTCGTGCATCCCTTTGCACCGAATCAGATCAATGAAGGGGATCACTGCGTAGTACAGATGCGGGCTGAAGGCAATAATGTCGCCATTCTCATCCGTCACCTTTCCGTAGCGGCACATGAGGCGGTTCAGCAGGGTTGGGTTCGAGACGGTCAGCGGGTCATTGGGGTCCAAGTTGATCACGCACAGCGATGGATACCGCTGTTGGAGACACTGCATGTACGCCTGCAGCTGCACATCCACTGTGCTGCAGTAGCTCGCGGTGTGCCCGGCCGCAGGGCTCGGCAGCCTCTGGTCGAGCACCTCGTCCTCTGGCTTCCAACACTCACGGCGGAGGGAGAAGTCTGGCACACGCAGCCCAAACACCTCTTTGCTCTTCAGCTGCAGGGCGACAATCGACGTCGCCAAGGCTTGCACGTTATTTTGCGGTCCAGCGCGCCATAGCGCATCACAGTGCGACAGCGCCTCCGATACGCCCGATCGCGCACACTGCGCCTCCACCATAATGTGAGAGGATAAAATGTGTCGATGGTAGTCGCACGCGATGAGCGCGTCTGCCGGTACCTCGCTTGCGTCGGCGATGCGCAGCTGCGCACCACTCAGAAGCCGCTCCTCTTTTCCAAAGTAAAACCGCAGAATGGCTGCCTGCGCG
This sequence comes from Strigomonas galati, assembly GCA_000482125.1. Lineage (NCBI taxonomy): Eukaryota > Euglenozoa > Kinetoplastea > Trypanosomatida > Trypanosomatidae > Strigomonas > Strigomonas galati. The sequence continues at coordinate 9,570 of AUXN01000142.1, forward strand.
CGCAGAGAGCTCTTCAGCTCGATGGAGAGCGCCTTGCCTTCTACGAGGTCCTCCACAATCCGCTCCGCGTCTTCCATGGTGAGGGCAACGCCTTCATCAATCAAAATCTTGATGGCGTCCTCCGCCGCAAACACGTAGTTGACGATGAGCCCGCGGTTATACAGGCCTTCGATGAGCACGGTGAGCACCTTTTCCTTGTCCTCCACCAGCGCCCTGAACCGCATGTGGTTCACACGGCGCCGGTACACATCTGCGCGAATGTTCAAGCGCTTGCCTTTGATAATGTTGGTCGCATCGCCACAGCAGTTCTGCGCGAGCACGTCCTCCGTAAACGGGTAAGGGACAGGGCAGCCCAATCGCTGCAGCAGCACGTCATTCAAAAGCAGTGACTTTTCTACCATGGAGTCAAACACGTGGTGAAAGAGACGCACAAGTAGGTCCGAGTCGCGGAAATTAAAGATGGTAAGACTGGCACCCTCCGTGAGCGACAGCCGCACAATCACCTGGGACGGAATCAAGTTGGCGACTTGCAAGTGCTCCTCCTTTAGCAGCGAGTTGAGCGAGTTCTGCACCGTTACCGTGGAGAGAGAAAGATCGGCCAAGGCGAACGGAGCCACACGGGTTGGCTGAATGTACGACGGATCCTGCGTGCTGTCACAGGCGATGTAGAACACCGCCTCGTCTGCCGACGGGTCGTTCTGCAGCGCCTCAATCCACTCCCACGGCAAACGCTCGAGCTTCTGCGGTCCGCTCTCGTGTGTGCGCTGTTCGATGCAACGCGGCGCGAAGCTCCACAGCACCCCACACAGTCGGTCGATGAGAAACGGGAGCAACGAGGTGCTCACGTCGTCCAATGAGAAGGAGAAACTGCGTAGCATCGTGCACTCGGGTGCGCAAATGTCCTGACTCCTCATGAGTAGATGCTTCATCGTGTCCACCACGGTTGGCACGCGCTCCCGCAAGAAGTGGGAGGACATGGCGTAGAAGCGCAGTTGCGTGATGGTGTCATCCACGGCATTCTTCAGTTGCAGCAAAATGCCCTTTTCCGATTCTCCGTTGATGTATCGTTCCGCTGGCACCTTTGTGATGTATCGCTGCAAGTAAATGATCTTCGCCTCGGCATCGGTGCGCAGCGCGCACGACACGAGCACGTCGGTAAGATTGTCCACCAACTTCACGAAGCGCAGCGTTCGCTGCTCCGTTTGTGTCGAACTTTTCTTGGTTTCAGCATCCACCTGCTTCTGGATCCCTTCTTCCAAATTGTAGTGCTCCACAAAACTGCTGGCCGAGTGCATGCCGCCCTCCTCTTGCACCTGGAACAGTTTGAACTTGCTCTCCCGCAGATTCAGCAGCAGCAGTGAAGAGGCCAATTCAACATCGCCTGCCCGCACAGGGCGATTGCCCGCAATGGCTTTCAAGTCGATCGAGAGGGGAGAGAGACGCTGGTTCTGTAGAAAGACAAGGTCGTTAAACGAGATGATCTTGTGCTGCCCGTAATTCACATGCGCCTGGAGTTCCTGTATGGCCAGAAAGTAGCAAAAATCTTGCAGTTTCTGGGTCGCCCGCTCCACCTGGGCGTTAGTGACAGAGCTGAATAGCTGCACGACGAGCAAAGGGCATCGGTCGGTCGGGCTCACGTAGGGAGAAGGCTGCGTCAGTGACGCAGTGTGCTCCATGTCCTTCACGAAAACGAGGCGAATGTAGTGAAACGTGTCTTCCTCCTTGTCGTCCGCGACGACGAAGCACTGTTCACGATTGAAAATATTGATCAATTCGAGGCGAAAGCTATTCGACACAATACGCGACAGAATCTTTTTACACTGGTGCTGGAGCTTGTAGTAAATGGGAATCTCAAGAATGTTGCTACCTTTTATGTAAAAGGTGGACGCCGATGCGCCCGCGTCACCGTCCGGGGACGGCGCGGAGGGCATACGATTAGTCGCGCGAAATTGGTCGCCCCAAAAGTTGGGAATCAGCTCCGTGCTCGCATTTTGGGTGTCGCGCAGCTGCTTCAGCAAGTGCAACTGGCTCACCTGTTGCATCTTGGTGTAGATGTGCGACTTGAGCATTTCACTCAGCTGCCGCGCCCGTTTGCCGTCATCGTGGCTCTCCGCATCATAGCAGCAGATGACTGCCCTGTTCGTGGAACTGCTCGTTGTCACATCAACGTGCACGAGAATCCAATACTTCCCAGTCGAGCGGCCATTGTCAAAAAAGACGTAGGAAGCCTTGGCGCTGGATACGATACACATTTTGTCCTCTTCCGCACACCGACGAAACACATCCGCGATGGCCTTTTCGGGGTCGATGCTCCGGTAGTGTGTCGCTTGCTGGGTGAACTCGACGGGAAAAGAAACCATCTCGAAGCACGGCGAGCTCAACAGTGCCGGGATGACGATCTTATTTACCAGTGGACTGATCCCAGGGACGTTTCGAATGGACTCCACCGCTTCGATCGTATCGTACATGAATTCCCCACACGTTGAGCGAGTGTTCAGCGCGTCCGAACTCGATACTGCGGCTGTTGTGTTACGAGCTTTGCCACTGCCGCCGCCGGCACCACCACCACCACCGTTGCTGCTGCTGTTGTTATTATTATTGCTCTTGTTGGTGGTGCTGGTACTGTCACCCACAATCTGCACAATGTCCAGAAACGGCTGTGACGTAAAGCAGTTGTTCAGGCAGTAAAGCGAAACACTCGTCATGAGCCGGCGCACCGTGCGCGTCACCAACGTCTCGCATGCCGCCGACGCGCTGAAGTCTTTCTTTGCATGAAATAAAAAGTCGAGTCGCTCTAGCGTCGGCTCTGTTTCTGATAGAAACTCCGTCTGCGCCGCCGCCGCTTTTTCCAGCATCTGTTGGCTGTCATCAGAGGAAATGGTATAGATGAGACCGCGGAGCACCGCTCGCACCGATTTGGGCGTAATCACAAAATCATTGTTTTCGTACATCTCGAAGAGATGGGAAGGAAGCGTTGCGATGAAGAATCGAACACGCCACTCGAGGGCCTCCTTCGACCCTGCCCCCGTGGGCTTCCAGTGCGATGACAAAAAGTGACTGGACCGTGTCGTCCCCTCTTCTTCTTCTTCTTCTTCTTCCTCGTCTTCTGCGGTGTAGAAGCAAAGTTCCGACTTTCCTGGAATGCGGATGGAAGAGCCCAGTTTTACCAAAACGGGTAAGTTTGAGGTGTCATTTGGAACACTGCAGCAGGATGTTGTACCGTCAACGTCTAGTGCTTTCGCTTTTGGGAGATGTAACGAAGGATGGGAAGGTAATGCCTGCGATTGCTCCCCCACCAGTGCCGATAAAATCCGCTTCACCTCCTTCGTCAGCAGTGCGGTGTCGCCTTTGCATTGAGAACGAAGCACGTACAGCAGCTGTGTGATATCCCGCTCGACCGCGTACGTGTCCATGTGTATCAACGTCGATGTCAGATCACGCAGCATGCCCTCCACAGGAGCTGTGGCAGCACGGCCACCACCACCCTCTCTCCCGTCTCCCTCCTTCGTCGTCGACGCCTCCTCCACACTGCGCAGCATCCGCGTCACAAGCTTTGCCGCGTACACGCCAGTGAAGGTCTCAATCAAGTGCTTCATGGAAAAGAGCAAGCACTTTTCAATTTGACTGTCCGCTCCCACGCTGAGCGAACGGTCGTTAGGGCTCGACACGCGATATTTTTCTGTCAGCCCACTGTAAAGAAGCGACATGTTGAAGGAGGCGATGGCGACGTTGATGGTACTCCCCGCTCCCGTTCCCGCCCCGGCATCCATCGGCTGCCTTTCCAAGACCAAGAGCAGGGCCACCATGTTGTACCGAATGGCGTACAGCACGGACACCTGCACCTTTGCCTTGGCCGGCAAGAGCGCCCGCTCCGACAAGAGCAGCTGCCCATAATCCTCCGTAAGTGTGCACGCGCTGACACTGCTTGTGTAATCACCCATACAGCCCACCAGCTGCACCACCTTCGAACGGAGCTCGTTCGCATCGCACGCCGTCAAGCATTTGGGAACACTCAGCGTCAACACTGTCGTTTGGCTTTTTTGGAGATAGGGCAGGATGGATTCAATTTTCGTGCTGATGGAAAAGAGCTGACTGTTGGCTGGAAAGTGACGGAACATATCCTTCCCCATCGTCTGTCGATCGCCGAAGCCCCCTTGGGCACAAAAAAGCTTGGTGGTATGCAGGCACGCAGCAATGTGGGCATCTTCCTTCAAGGCGCGCTCTAATTGAGGCACCTTCTCCAGAAAGGTACAGGCCGGCGACATGACCCGCTCCACGTCAACACGGTACCCATTGTTAAGCATCGGCACGACCGCGATGCTCTCGTAGAGGCACACGTGGGCATCCTCTTGGTACACGTGCTCCAGGACAGCACGCATCGACACGCAGTGACCAAGGAGCAGTGTGGCGCCTTGCTGCAGCCGGCGCATCGTCAGAAAGGTGAAGATGTCCTGCGCAAGGCCAAGGTCGAACACGTGCTGGGCAGAGAAGAGAACGCTGCGGTGCACGATGCAATCGCTCGAAAGCCAAGGATTCAACGCGCACGGCGTGCGCAATAGCCGCAAAAGGGACGACAAGTTGTCCTTGCCCTTGTACAGGTACGACTTCTGAATCCCTTTGGGTGCCACATTGTATACCGCGTGGCGGGACGAAGAAGAAGAAGAAGCAGAAGCCGACGTGCCCTCGCTCGCCATGAGCGACGTACACAGCGTCACCAGGCGATCGACGCGCTGCGTGACGAGGCGCTGAAGGATGAGCAACGTCTTCTCATTATTCTCGTCGACATGGCAGCTCATAATCAGGCGGCGGTCTGTGTTCCGTGGTGGGGTGGTGCCAGCCTCCACGGGGATGCCTTTGTACTTCTCCTCGAGTACCACTGCAATGCAGTCCGTCACATCCAACAATACGCTCCGCTGCAGCTCTGCATCGAACAGAAAGCCGCTGATGCGGCACTCAAACCCTGCCGAAATGCCGCACTCCGGAGAGCTTCGGTTCTGAAATTCGCAAAGTGGAAAAAACTGTACCACGTAGGCGGGGCAGTAGCTGCCGCCAGCATGCAGGTAAGTCATGTTCTCCTCCGGGCCAACGACTCGGTACCGCTTCTGCATCGCTTGGCGAATGATCCCTTTGCCGGCAGCGAAGGCGGACATGGTCTGCGAGGACGCCGACAACGGATTCTTCACAAGGGTGTGAAGCAGGCTGCTCGGGAGTGGCGAGTATTGGAAGAAGAGCACGACCGTGGATACGGTGCAGACATTCAACCACTCGATGGCCACGCCCTCCAGCGACGAGAGCGTCTGCAGCTCCCCCAGCGGCGGCACGCTGGGCTGGGACGACGTGATGCACAGTGTACTCATCATGGCCTCCTCCCCCTTGATGAGCATCTCCATCTGTGCGCGCAGTAGGGTCAGGTATGTGATGAAGTGGTCCGCCGCATCCATCGAAATATTGGCAGACTTCTCAATCACGTCGATACGAGCAAAGTGGTCGACCAGCGCCTTGGTGCCCGAGACTTGCAGCTTGCGGTAGACTGCGGGTGGATTAATATTCATTTCATAGTGCAGCAGCAATGTGCCACGCTGGAAATTGTTTTCCATGCGAGCCACCAGGTGTCCTGGCGTGGCCTCATCCTTGTAATCAATGAGCACACTCCAGCCCTCGTTGAAGCGTGCCGCGCTCACAGCGCGCAGCAAGTCAATCGTGAGGCCGGACCAGATAAAGACCGGAAGGCCCCTGTCGCCACTAAACAGCACCACCGTGTTGGGACCTTCGTTGGGGAGAATACGCTGCGTGATGCCGTAAGAGGCGACGGGGAACCGATTGATGAGGTGCACAAACAGCTGCTGTGCCAGACAGCGCGCGCCTTCAAAGCGCCGGCACCAGTCTTTGTTCAGTCGGCGTGCGGAAAGTGACACAAAATAGTCAATGTTGATGATAAAGCCGCCCACCGCCGCGACGAACTGAGTGAGCGGGCTCAGCTGCGGGGAGTCGAACATGCCCTGTCGACTGAGCGACACAATTGAGATAATAATACTTTTGCGCCGCACCGCGCACTCGAGAAACGCAATCGAGTCGGTAAACACAGACTCACTGAGGTTGGTCACGAGGAGGTAGCTGTAGCACTCCTTCGGGTACTCAGGCGTGGTTCGCACCAAGTACTCGAGGCAACACTCCGTCGAATACTCTGGCCAGTCTTGCGGGTTTGCCTCCCGGCACGCGTTCTCGTACGAGCGCAGGGTGTCGTGCAAAGCGTCGACGAACGACTTGTCTTGGAGTAAAACCTTGGCGTCACACCGCGTCAGGATGGGGACAACGTGCGGCGTGAACTCGTTCTCGCTCGTGGACTTGAAGGAGAAGAAGGATGGGGTCGTTGTGGGGAGCAGCCTCGTCTTGCCCTCGCCCGCATCCTCCCCGTCCTGTGGTGATGGTGGTGGCACATTGAAGAAGCTGTTCGTAGACTTGGCGACCGTCTTGGGGACGTTGATGAGCACAATGGAGACGAGGACGCTCGGGCACCACGTTTGGTCCAGGATGAGCTTTGCTTGCGCCTCGTTGGTACTTTTGCTGCCACCAAGCCATTGTTTCATGGAGGCGGCGCTCTCCTCTCGCGTGTCTAGCAATGTCTGCAGTACCTGCAAAAGTGTGCTAATGACCCCAGGCACACGGTCAACAAACACCACACCGTTCCTCGAAATATTGAATGTGTTGCGGCTAAAATCAATCACGACGACGAGGTGATATTTTTGATAAAGTACCTCAATAGGCCAATTCCATTCGCTTACTTGCGTGCCAAGGTTATCCCACGGCTTCATGTCCAAGTTGTCCACATCCTCAGCGACAATGAACGCACTACTATTCTCCGCTGCCTCGGTCAGGGGCGTCAATGGTGACACGTCTTGTAGAGAGAACTCACTCGGTGCATTGAACGTGGTGACCGTGCTCGGAGAGACGCCCGCCGCACGATCCATCGAGTGAAGACACCGCTTTCCTTCTTCCACCGTTCGCACGAGCATGTGCTGCTGTATTCCCAAAGGTGTATGATTAAACTGTGCGTCATTAACGATACTGGACGACGCAAACTCTTTCCGGTTTTTCAGTGCATACTGTACCTTGTCCACGGTCCGAAACTCATTGGGGGATGGAAATAATAAATAGCTATTCACGGGAGAAGCATCGGTCATTGCACAAGCCTAAAGACAACAACAACAAAAAAAAAAACAGAAAATACTAAGAATAGTGAAGCACAGCCTCAATGAATTTCAAAGAAGCTAGACAAGAAGGAGAAAAAAATGCACTCTCAGCACCAATTGCATGCAAGCAACAAAAAATTAGAAAAAAAAAAAAAGACACAATGAAAGGTAGGAAGAAAAGAGAAACAATATTCAATTAACCGCTAAAGGTGAAAGATACAACGTAAAGCAACACATTCTATGTCCCTGTATATATGTATCGTACAAAAGAAAGGGAAAAGGACTACTTTTATCAAGGTCATTTGGGAAGTGTATATATATGTGTGTGTTAAATTTAAACGCATTAATTAAGTATTATTATCCGAGAACAAACCAGAAAAAGAAGAAGAAAAAAGAGAAAAAAATGAAAAACAGAGTTTTAATTACAGTTAATACCAAGAGGGTAGAAACAAAACGTAGAGAAAGAAATATGGGGAAGAAAAAGGTATTAAACGCCTAGATTCGCCACATCACTGCGAGCCTACTGAATGCTTTTTTTTGATTTCCCTTTACTATTATATTCTCTCTATGTTCTCAGTCTGCTATCCATACACACACACACACACACACACACACAGAGGAAGGTACTTTTTCACAGTGAAGGACAGTGAGAGAGAGAGTGAGAAAGAAAGAAGGAAGCTACTTCTTCTTGCGCTGCGCGCGAATCTTCGCGGCGACCGCCTTCAAAGGGTCCTCCGAGGCCTTCTTCGTTGCCTTCTTAAACTTGGACGACCGCGTTTGGTCCGCTCGCACGCGACGCGTAAAATCCTTCACCTCATCCACGTTCAGTTTCATATATTCAGGCACATCAAGCACGCTAGGCTCGATCTTCACCTTGCTCTTCGAGCGATTCACTATTTTGCGGAGCGCGTCGGTATCGCGCTGGCTCATGTGCTGGGACAGGTAGGAGCTGCGGTTCAGCTCCGCCGCTACGGTGGCCACGCGCAGCTTGCGTGTCGCATTGCGCGTCACGTTGGAGAGTACAGAGTCCACACGATACTGCAGCTTTGCCGCCTTGGCGCGCTGCAGCTTCTTGAACGGGCGGAAGCGCGTTCCTTTCGATTGGCAGTAGCTGCGCATCTCGTTCAGGTTGCGGCGCGCCTGAGGCACGGAAAACAGGGTGATGGACAGGCCCTCTGCACCCGCACGACCTGTGCGGCCGACACGGTGCGTGTAGCGCGACAGCTCAGTAGAGGACGACGCATCCACGCCGTTGAACAGAATCACATTCTTCACGTTGGAGAAGTCGATACCGCGATGGAGTGCGGATGGTGCCTCCTCCTCCTCGCCGTCATCCCGCACTCTCTTCTTCTTACCGGCCTTCTCCTGCGCACCGTCCTCCTGCAGCTCGCCACACAACCGCTCCGCGCTCTCCAGCGTGCCGTCTGTGCACACCAATGTGGACACGGCACCACTCTGGAATCGGCGCAGGGTGTCTAAGCGCACATTAATGGGGAGCGACGCGTCGTACGCCAGCGTGGCAACACCCATGGACTCGAGGAAGTGCTGCAGCTTGTACGTCTGCTCATCCTCATCGACAAAAATGAGCGTCTTGCCGCTGATCAGCGCAAAGCGATACAGCGAGTAGAGCAGCGTGTAGTGATGGCACTCGTCAGAAGAGACTAAGTAAAACTGCTTGAGCGTGTCCTTCTTGCCCTCCTTGACCACAATGCGGGACTCCACGAGTGGTCCGTTGTCTTTCGTCGCAGCGCTTTCGCTGACGTTCTCGGCCGTCAGCACGATGTTGGTCGGATTGTGCAGCAGCTGCCCCTTGATCGTCGTGACACCGTCTGTCAGCGTGGCAGAGGAAAGAATCACCTGCATGTTGGGCGGCAGGACCGACTGAACTGTGCGCAGCGAGTGCTCCGCGGACGACACGACAATATCGGCCTCGTCCATCACCATGTAGCGCAGGCTGGACAGCGTCTCTGACGTGACGGCGCCCGTACGGCAGTACTTGGCCAAAAGCGCCACAGTGCACACAAGAATGTGGGCCGCCTTCACACGGTTGGCCGTGACCGTGCCACGCGTGGTCAGGTTGTCTACCACAATGCGCGGCTTGATAAACTTGGCAATCGCGTTGGTGGACTCGACCGTCTGCTCGCACAGCTCCATCGATGGGACTAAGATGAGTGCCACGGGGTTCAGGTGACTCTTTGCACCCTTTTGCTCGCGCTCGGCAAGAATGCGCTGGATTACGGGGATCACAAACGCGCCCGTTTTGCCACTGCCGGTGCGCGAGTGGATGGAGAGATCACGGCCCTTCAGAGCCAACGGCACGCTAGCGCTCTGCACCGCGGTGGGCTGGAGCCATTTGAGGTCCTTGAGCGCCTCCAGAATCCGAGGATCCAATGGCAGATCAGACCAATCCGAAACAACAGACATGGAAAAGAGATTTGATAACTTTGTATCCTTCAAAAGAGAAAAGAATAAGAGTGTAAAATAAAAAAGAGAGATGTCAGAAGCACAGAGAGAGAGAGAGAGGGGGGTAGAGATACTAA
>AUXN01000143.1:0-19241 GCA_000482125.1 Strigomonas galati
AGCACGTTCAACGTGCGGGAGCTGATTTTTATGGTCAGGGCCCAGTAGGGTCCCGTCCAGGTCCGAAAAGATGGCCTTAATATTGTGCTTGTTGCTCATTCGTTGTCAAAAAATAAAAATGAAGAGAAAGGGTGTGTGTGTACTACCGTTACCGTAGCGGTTGGCTAGTAATTAAAACAGAAAAAAAAAAAAAAGAAATGTGGTAGACAACAAGAAAAAAAAATTAAGAAATATTGTTCAACGTGATTATATAAATCGAAAATGACGAATAACACTTGAGGTCAAAAAAGAGAGAGAGAGTGCGTGTGGAGGCAAATGTGCGAAGGGGAGTACGATAATGCTTAGCCAACGAGAGCAAAACGGTATCAAGCATCTCACTTGCTGTAAGTATTTTTTTTTTTTGTTTTGCGCGTTAATCTTATTAGGTGATGTATATATATATAATACAGTGCATGCTGAGTTAGCAGGATGTAAAAAAGAGTGCTTCCAACTGCCGCGCCACCCCATCGTCCGCATTGCTGTGAATCACCGTGGCGTGCGGCAGCGCCGCCTTGAGCTCCGGGTTGGCATTGTTCATCACGAAGGGATAGCCTGCTGTGCGCAGCATCGCCTCATCGTTCATACCGTCCCCAAACGCGGCCACCTCGTGGAGACCGATGCCGAGGAGGTCCGTCACCTCCTTCAGGGCTACACCCTTGTCCACGCCCGCTGGCACACAGTCCAGGATAAACGGGAGGGAGAAGGTGCACTTCGCCTCCTTCGTGTAGTGCTTTTGCATAAAGTCGTTCATTGGCTTCAACTGTTCGCTCGGCCCGACAAAGAAGAGTTCGTGCGTTCCTTCTAGCTCTTGGTCCGTTAGGCACTGGATGCCCTCGATACCCTTTTCTTGGTAGCCAAAGCTTGGATGATAAGCATCGCGGAACTCCGGGCAGCCCAGATCCACGAGCCAGTCTGCCTCGCGGTACATATTGATCGTAAACTGCCTTCCTTTCAAAAAGTCCAAACTGTATTGAAGGTTCCCCTCGCCTCTCAGTACAGAGGGGGCTACAATACCGGCCGGATGCGGACGTGCCGCAAGCGCACTTGCCTCGGCGATAACCTTCCGTAAAAGGTTGACGTCCAAGTCACGTTTAGAGAGGAGCTGCCGCCTGTGGTCATGAATGCGAGCCCCATTGCTCGTGATGGTGTAGTCCGGCTGCAGGCCACAGTCCGTCAACGCCCCAAACACATCGGCAAACGGTCTGCCAGTGGCGATGATAAAAGGGATTTTATTATGGTAGTCTTTCCGTATGCGCTCCAGCACGCGCAACGTGCGAGTGCTGATTCTATGGTCCTGGCCCAGCAAAGTGCCATCCATATCGGAGAAGATGGCCTTGATGTTGTGCTTGTTGAGCATCGCTGTCAATAAGCTATATATAAGTGAAATAATTATAATAATAATAAAGGTGTGTAGACCAACAGAATAATGAAAGATACCGTTCGACGTGAATGGTTTAAGGAAAAATGATGAAAAACACTTCAGATAGAGACGAGAGAGAGTGTGTGTAAAGCAAATATATGAGTATAATAATGCTTGACTATTCACAACAAAAGCGTTTCTAACCATTTCGGCATATTCACTAATTCTATCTAGTGTATAAATATATAGTATCAGCGATGAATATTTTTATGATACAGTGCATGGTGTGCTAGCAGGAGGATGTAAAAAAGAGCGCCTCCAATTGGTGCGCCACACCGTCCTCGACACTACTGCCTATGACAGGAGCGTTGGGAAGCGCTGCCTTGAGAGCAGGATTCGCGTTCTGCATCACAAACGGGAAACCTGCCGTGCGGAGCATGGCTTCGTCATTCATGCCGTCGCCAAACGCGGCCACCTCGCTGGTGGTGATGCCAAGCCGCTGTACCACCTCCTCCAGCGCTCTGCCCTTGTCGACGCCAGCAGGCACACAATCTAACACAAAAGGCGCCGAAAAGGTAAAGTGTGCCTCCCATTGACTTCTACTTGTTTCCTCTTTCTCTTTTGTTGATGCAAAATGCTGGTAAAGAGGCTGCAATTTGGATTGGGTGCCTTGAAAAAAGATCTCATGTACATGTTCAAGTGTTTCTGGAGTTAACGATGCCATGCCCTCCACGCCAATATTCTGGCAGACACACGAGAAGTGGGAGGCGGCGATGGCCTCCGGGCACGGCAGGTCCACCAGCCACTCCGCCTCGCGGTAGAGACTGATAGAGAAGGGACGCCCGTGGAGGAAGGCGAGGGAGAAGGTGTTGGACTCATCCATCGGCGGAGCACTACCTTCCTTCTGTACTTCTGTACGTGCCTTGGCAACGTCTAGTGCCTCCTGCACAATGCGGTGGGCTGCGGCAGGAGTAAAGCTGTGAGCGAGCACTACATGCTGTTCACTGTCGTGCACCCGCGCGCCGTTGCTCGTGATGAGATAATCGGGGCAGATGCCGTGCTCGTGTAAGATATCGATGGCGTCCATATACGGGCGAGCGGTGGCTACGATAAAATAGACGCGTTGAGTTTCGTCTGCTGTTGTGGCGCCTGCTTGTAGACGGCGCACCGTTTCTGCTGTGTAGGGGTTGATGCGGCATTGCGGGTTCAACAATGTCCCATCCATGTCGGTAATAACTGCTTTAATGACAGGGTGAGGCATCGGAAAACAAATGTGGCGCTTAAAAAAAAAAAAAAAAAGTATACTAACACAAGAAAAAAAGGAGAAGCGCGAAAGAAGGAAAATATATTGCCGTCTTAGCGGAAACAACGACTCTCCATTAGTTCTTTTTTATTATTCTGGCACACATACATCATTTCCAGAAGGATTAACTTTCATGAATTTATAATTACACGATCAAAAGAAGAAAAACACATAGCAAGTAAGAAAATAGAAAGCACAACCTTTCCTAGGAAAGAAAGAGCTCCTCTATCTTGCGCGCCACCCCATCCTCGGCGTGGTGACCAATCACCTCCGCATGCGGGAGCGCCGCCTTCAGGTCGGGGTCGCCATTCTCCATAATGAACGGATGGCCTGCCGTGCGCAGCATTGTCTCATCGTTCATACCATCGCCAAAGGCTGCCACTTCCCGGACGTCAATACCGAGCCGCTGCGCCACCTCCTCTAGCGCCTCTCCCTTGTTAATGCCAACGGGATTGCAGTCGACAATGAAGCTACGCGAGAAGACGGTGCTCACCTCCTTTCCATGATGGAAGTCAATGTAATCCTTCACTTTGGCGAGCACGGGACGGTCACCGCGGAGCCAAATACTGTGCGTGCCCTGCAGGTCCGCTTCTGTGTACTGCTGCGGGTCCGTTGCGGTATAGGCGAAGGAGGGGTGGAAGGCCTGGCGCACCTGCGGCAGCGTCTTGTCGGTGATCCACTTGTCCTCGGTGTTCACGTTAATGTAAAAGGGGCGCGCAGCGATGTACTCCTCGTACGGACGTGGGTCGCTGGCGCTCTTGTAGTCCACCGTCTCGGGCACGTCCTTGAGCCGCAGAATATCCAGCACCACGTGAGGCGGGATGTCGTGCTTGATGAAGAGCTGGTGGGCGCGGTCGTGCACGCGGGCACCGTTACCGGTGATGATGTAATCGGGATCGAGGTCGCAGTCCTTCAACGTGCCGAACACATCTGGAAAGGGCCGCCCCGTTGCCACAATAAAGTAGAGTGGTGTATTGTACTTCTTTTCGTAGGCCGCCTTGGCGCGCTGGATCACGCTGCGCGTGTAGGGAGAGATGTCGTGTTTGTTATTGATGAGCGTGCCATCCAAGTCCGTGATGATGGCTTTGATCTTCGCCATCTCTTTGTAAAATGTCTGAGATTATCCTACTGGTCTGAAAAAGAGTGATAAAGAGAGAGAGAAATCATATGGACATGTTTCAGTGAGTGTTTTGCATATGTCATTGCTGTATTGGTTTCATTACATTATCAGTAAAATGTTTAATAATTGAATACAATTGGAGAACAAAAGGGAAAAAGAACAACAAGTTCAGATCAGCAGACACACACACACACACACACACACACACACAGGTGCAGAGATGGCAGTAGTAGTTGCTTCGCTTCATAACGCGCTTCTCATGTACACCATTCCCGTCAGGACGTCACCACTAACCAAAAAAATGTACACACACGTTCATAACGCAGGTTTTTTTTTTTTATTTCTTTCTTTCTTCACATATGCGCTTCTAGCTGACACAACTCCACAATCTTCTTGGCGACACCGTCCTCCTCATTCGTGAAGGGCAGCACCTCCGCCTCTGGTAAGGCATTTTTGAGCTCGCGCACACCATTCTTCACAATATACGGATGCCCTGCTTCCCGCAGCATGTGCAGGTCGTTCAGGCCGTCGCCAAAAGCAGCCACATTGGCGCGCTCGAGGCACGCATCGCCCTCACGTTTGAGATTTTCATTGATGTAGGCCAGCACCTCCGCGACAGCGGTGCTCTTGGTCACGTTCGCTGGGGCGACATCCAAGAGAAACGGATACGAAAAGCAGTGCATCACCTGCGCGTTGGCCGCGCCTTCGGTGGCCAGGACCTGGCAGAGACGCGCCTCCACCTTCTTCAGCTCCAAGTTGGGGCCGCGGAAGAAGAGCTGCGGCACATCCTTGAGCTCCTCCTCCGGAAAGTGCTCCGCGAGCCCCACAATCTCCTCTGGCTGGAAGTGCTTCGGGTAGGCACGGCCAAGGTTCTCTATCAGATTGTCCGTGTACCATTTAGGGCCTTTGAAGATGTTCGTGGCCACCGCGTCGGCGTGGTAGGTCGGACCCTCCTCGATCTCTTGCGAGATCTGCAGCAGCTGACGCACGACCGGCGGCGGCAGGAAGTGCTGCCGAATAGGCTCGCGCGCCGCGTTGTAGATGAGCGCGCCATTGTTCGCGATGACAAAATCTACTTGCAAGTTGGACGCCTCTAGCGTGTACTTGACATGCTCATATGGCCGCCCCGTCGCAACAATAAAGTACACCTTATGCTGCGCATTGGTGGTCGTGCCAGCGGGCGGGTGATGATGGAGGCGATAAAGGGTGTTGATCACTTTGGCCGTGTACTCGGAGGCTAAGTGAGTGTGGTTGAACAGTGTGCCGTCCAAGTCGGCGAAGATGGCACGGATCGGCGGCTTCGACATGCGACCGTTAAAAAAGAAAAGAAAAAAAAATGTAGCTAAATAATTATCCTACACAGAAGAGAGCACAGAAGAAAGTAGACCAACTATTCTAAACGAGTTAACTTCACCTTCCTTGAGAAGGACCATTGCTCGTACAAATATTATAACCTTGTTTATGTTTAATTATTTTTTTTAATGACGGTCATTTTAGGTTTTTGGCAAAATTTACAAACAAAAAGAGCAATTTAAATATAAATGTCATCAAAATGCTACTACAGCATTCACCTCAGAGAGAGAGAGAGAACACAAATGCACTGATTAACCCGATAAACAAGAAAGAAACACCAAAACAGAGTTGAACAAGAACAGATCGTCTTTTTTTTTTTTTTCTTGTTTAGATCTACTTCTCCTCCGGTAGATCAAACAGCTCCCGAATTTTGCGGCTCACGCTATCATTCGCATTGTTACCGATAACCTCCAACTGCTCCTTATACAGTCCTTGCCCCGCTTCATCTTTTAACTTCGGGTTCGCATTCTCCATCACAAAACCCCTACCTACGTTCACCAACATCCCCTTGTCGTTCAGGTCGTCCCCGAAGGCGATGGACTGCTTCATACAGGCCTCGACCTTTTGCTTGATCGCCTCCCTCGTCCCGTCCTTTGCACCTTCACCCAGCTCCTTCTCTGCCATGTGGGTAAAGATGCTGCGCAGGCCGTGTGCCTTGTCGACCCCCTTCGCCTGTATATCGATGCAGTACGAGGCGGAGATGTTGATGGTGAGGATATCCTTGTAGCGCTCCTGCAGGTAGGCCTCGAGGCGCTCCAGCAGCGGACGGTCCCAGCACGTGTAGAAGAACTTGACCACACCGGTGAAGTCGCCCTCTTTGATCGTCATCGCAGAGGAGCCTTCATTAGGAGTTGTGAGCTCCGGTGTGTCCGGCACCACCTGAAACGTCAGCCCACTCTCTTGGTGGAAGGCAAGCACCTCCTCCCAGTTGTAGCGGCAGAACCACACATCGTTCTGGTTCAGATTGCAGTTAATGCGCGTCTCATTTTTGGGTATGACGTGGTGGTAGAGTTCGTAGGCGATTCTGGGATCGATGGTGCGCTGGTATACGAGCTCGTTGGTGAGGGCGTCGCGGCCGACAGCACCGTTGGAGGTGACCATGTACATGGGCGCCTGCGAGGGCTTCTCCGCCCCGCTCCCCTGCTGCGCTATCGCGTGGCTTTTGAAGTACGCCTGCAGGTTCTCATTGACGATATGCACATCCGCGTTCATGCGGCCTGTGGCGAAAATAAAAGGGATGCCCTTTTGTTGGGTAAGAAGGCGTAGCGTGTCCTTGGCGTAGCCGCTCAGCTGATGCGTGGGCGACAGCAGCGTGCCGTCCATGTCGGAGGCCACGTAGCGGAAGGCGGTGGCAGCCTTTGGATCAAAGAAAAAGATGCTACGACGGAACATTTAGTGTGTGTATATATGTGTATTTGTGTATGTATAGGTACAATCTATAGTACGTCCGATTCGATGTAGTAGAATGCTTTTTGGTGGGGGAGGGGAAAAAAAAAAAAAGTAATCTATTCAAATAGAGAGATAGTGATTTTGGCCATCGTTTACAGTGCAGTTGTGTACTCATTTTTTTTTTTTTACTTTTCAATCTCTTTACTTTAGTTTCTGGTTATGAGGTTACGAATTTGTGAATTAGTAAGGAGCTTTCGTTAAGATACACTTAATGACTTGTTAATTGTGGAAACCAACACACCAAAAACAAAAAGGAATTATGCATTATACAACTGGTACAAACAGCGTACCATTCACCACCGCGACAACAACAACAACAAAAAAAAGTTTAGAAAGCGTTAAAACTTCAGCGCGGCAAACATGTTGTAATGATCTAACAGCTCATAGTAGAACTTGGTCCACTCGTCGACGGTGGCGTCCGGGACACCACAGAAGCGGAAGAAGGTGGCCAGATTTTGACCCATGTACTCGCGCCGCATCCACGCCGGCATCACCACTTCCTCTTCTTCATCACCTTCCTTCTCCCTCTTGCCACTCGTCTGCAGCTGGCGCGCCTTCTCCGCCTTCTGACACTCCGAGTAGACAAACGCGGGGTGCACCATGCGGTCCACCGCGTTGAACTGCGACGTGTCGTAGAGGCGCTCGCGGGGCTGCTGGTTGAAGTAGATGTACTTGACCAGGCCCGAGGTCTGCGTCTTCTCCTCGGCGGAGAGAGAGTCGCTCAGCTTGTCCTTGTCCTTCTCGTGCTGACTGGCGAGGGCCCAGCAGAGGTTGCCGGCGCACATGGAGAAGAAGATGAAGAGACCGAAGATCACGTTGAGGCGGAAGCCACGCCCGCACGACCACGCGTCGTAGATGTTGACGTCATCGACGATGTGGTACAGGTAGCCCAAGGAGAGACCGAGGCCCACGTAATAGGGCAGCGACTGCGACGCGGCCACGCCGGAGATGAGCATGCCGAGACCGACGAGCGGCACCATGGTGAAGAGGATGTGCTTGCGATCGCCGATCCAGATGGCGGTCGACTTGACGCCGCACTTGAGGTCGTCCTTGCGGTCCTGGTAGGCGTAGATGGTATCGTACAGGATGGTCCAGATGACGGCGCTGATGTAGATGGGCAGGCACACAGCCAAGTCGACGCGGCCGAGCACGGCGGCGTACCCAACAAAGATGCCCCAGTTGAAGCACAGGCCGAGGAAGAACTGTGGTGCGTAGGTGATGCGCTTCATGAAGGGGTAGATGATCCAGATGGGCGTGATGGCGACGCAGGCGACGAGGGCGGGTGGCGACAGGTTAACGGCGATGAAGCCGGCCATCGCCACGTGCGAGGCGAGGATGAGGCTCGCTGTCTTCATGGACATGGCGCCACTGGCGAGCGGGCGCGACGCGGTGCGCTCCACCTGACGGTCAAAGTCACGGTCCCACATATCGTTCACGATGCAGCCCACACTACGCATGAGGTAGGCCCCGCCGACGAAGAAGATGACGAGGTGGACAGGGATGAAGGGCGCGGCGAGCACAAGCGGGTCCGCGCCCTCCCACACGAGAGCACGCGTCACGGCAAGGGCGCTGCCCCACAGGCACGGGATGCAGAGCAGCTGCCACCCGACCGGCTTGTCCATGCGCACCAAGTCGCGGTACAGCAGAAACTGTTTGGTGAGATACTGCACATGGCTCGGGGCCTGCGGTGCCATGTTGTCGTAGTTGCCGCGGTTGTCGGCGCTCAAGCTGCTGTCGGGCATCGTGCTCTTGTACATGTTCTTGTCGATCGCCGTTTCACTGAGGGTCCACGTGCGGCGCTCCTTGGCGGAGGTATTGCTCTCCGTGCGCATCGACGCGGGGTCCACCTGCACCACACGATCGGGGAAGTGGGCGCTGGCGGAGGTGATGGCCTTCTTGGTCCACTTGCGCGTGACCTTCTTGTTGAACAGACAAAAGGAGCTGCGCAGCATTATGAATCAGAAGTTAAGAAGAAAACTTATTCTCCTGAAAGAATACAATCCTAAAGTTAATGTGCTTTCAGAGGGAAAAAAAATGAATAAACAAGGGAGAAAGTGTAGATGTGGCAATATGGTAACAAACAGGAAATAGGCAATAAAACACTTGCATGTGAAAAAAGGGATATGACATATGTCGGTGTTTATCTGTGCATTACACGTTCTTTTTTATTTTTTTTATTATTTAATAGCATTCGCTTGTTATCCAGGTTAATCATTATTTAGTACAAATATAAATTAAGCATCACATTAAGTGAACAAAAGAAAAACAAGAACGAGAAAATAATTAAATAGTTAAATTATAGTTAAACGTTTGATTAGTAATTTGGTGCGTTGTATTTTTCTAAGGTTATATCACTTAGTATTATTGTCTCTTGTGTGTGTGTGTGTGTGTGTGTGTGTGTGTGTGTTTATTTTTTCTTCTTGGAGACAGGAATGGACGCTTTCAGCTCTTCGTCGTCGTCGTCAGAGTCACTATCAATGTTGCGATAACGCTTCGCTGGTGCGGCCCTCTTCGGCTTCTGTTTACTCTTCAACGTGACAGCCGTTACATCCTCTTCCTCATCGTCATCATCGTTGTCGAACTGGTCGATTGTGTCCAGGTTTTGGTTCAAGTCATCATCATCGCCGTCGTCGTCGTCATCGTCATCGTAATTATCGCCGGCGTTGCCGTTGACCGCCTTCGCTTCTTGGCCAAAGTAATAATACTTGTCCTCGTCGCGCTCCTCCTCCTTCGTGGTCTGGTTCTTCTTCTTGTACTGCTGCTGGGCTGTGCGGATCAGCTGTCCTACGGAGCTGTCGCTCGCCACATCGCTGAGCGACACATCGTCGTCGTCGCTGGGCGCAAAGTCGTTGTGGTGCTGCTTCTTCTGTGGTTGCTCCGTGTTCAGGCCGTTGACGTCGTCCTCATCGCTGAAGTCGCCCTCGACCCGACCGCCGCCCTGCAACTCCTCCAACGTCGCCTTGCGGGATACCTTACCGGCCTTTTGCAGCTTACGGAGCTGACGCACCTTCTTGGAACGCAGCACGTCCTCGCCCTTGGCACCGCCGATGCGGTTGCGCAGCTTCTCGGTGAAGTCGGTTTCGCTGGCATCACTATCGCTTTCATCCTCCTCGCTGTCCTCCACGCCGCCGTTCTGCTGCTGTTGTTGCTGCTTGAGCTGCCTCTTACCTTCTAAGACAGCCTGGCGCAACAGCGCGGCGCGCTCCTTTTCTTCGGCGTCGTCGTCATCCTCGATGCTCTTGCCAGCCATCCCGTTGGACCTGTTTGCCTTCTTCTTTTTGCTGGACGCGTCTTCCTCCTCATCATCCTTCACCTCCACTACCGCGTCGTCATCGCTGTCGTCGCGGAAGACGCGGTGTTTGCTGAGATTCAAGTCGCGCACGCGCAGATCGGGCGTCTCGATGAAGCGCTTGATCTTGTTCTTGGAGAGACCAGCCATACGCTCATCCACGGTGAGCTGACGATCCTTGTCCGTACCAGCTGCACTACCGTTCTTTTGTGCGCCGTCAGTCGGCTTCTTCTTGATGAGGAAGTCGTCCCCGTCATCGTCGTCGTCACCAGCGATGGTCGTACCGCCGAAGAGGGAGCCGTCCTTGGCGGCAAACTTTTGCTTCTGCTCCAAGAGACGAAACATGTCGGAGGCCTTGAGGTGCTTCTCCTTGCGCGTCATGGTTGCCTTGCTGTCGTCCTCTTCCTCGGCGCCAGAGGCGGCCAGCTTGCCCTTTAGCTTGTTCTGCTCCAGGTAGTTGGCAATGGCCCACGGCATGTTCTTGGCGCCGCGCTGCATGTTCTGCAGCTCCGACGTGTCGGGCACGACCAGCAGACCGAGCGATTTGGCAAACGACTCGACGTCAATGGCGCTCATATTGAAGACGTGCTTGTTGCTCGCAAAGTACACGGAGCGCAGGTAGGCGATGAAGGCCTTCTGCGCCTCGTACTTGAGCCCTTGGACAACCAAGGCGACAAAGATGTCCTGCGAGCTGACGTGGAAGAGGTTCGGTTTGATGGCAATCTCGCGCAGCTTGATGTTGCGGTGGGCGAGGTAGCTCAGCATGGGCGTTTCCTGCGGCGTGAGGAAGAGCACGCTCGCGCCCTTGGCACCCGCGCGGGCCGTGCGGCCGGCACGGTGCACGTACGTCTGCGGACTATCAGGGCAGTCGTACTGGATGACCCAGTGCACAAGCGGAAAGTCGAGTCCACGCGCAGCCACATCCGTGCAAAAGAGCGCGGCCGACTTGCAGCGGCAGAAGGTGAGGAACACCTCCTCGCGGCGGAACTGCTTCATCTTGCTGGTGAGGCACATGGAGGGAATGCGCATCTTTTTGAGAATCTTGGAGAAGGTCAGGTACATGAACTTCACCTGGTTGCACGTGCTTGCAAAAATAATGACCTTGTCGTGCGGGTGGCGCTTCAGGAAGAGGAGCAGGGCGTCAAGCTTGCGCTGCAGCTCCACCACTAGGAAGTTCTGCGACAGCGTCGTCGGCGTCGGCTGGTGCACAATCTCCTGCGACGTCACGTAGCGCGGGTGCTCGAGCGACATCTTGGCCAGCATCTGCACATCGGTCGTCTGCGTCGCCGAGAAGAGCAGCGTCTGCCGGCGTGGTGGCAGGTAGCGCATGATACTAGTGATGGCCTCGCGGAAGCCCATATCGAGCAGTCGGTCGGCCTCGTCCATGATGAAGAGCTGCACGTTGTCGAGCACGAGCTCTGCGCAGTCCTCAAAGTGGTGCAGCACGCGACCGGGCGTACCGACGATGATGCTAATTTGGGGCAGACGCTTCTTCTCTTCCGCCATATCGCGGCCGCCGGTGAGGAGGGCCGCAGAGAAGACGTGCTTGTAACCGACGAGCTGCAGTACCTTGAAGATCTGGAGGGCAAGCTCGCGTGTGGGGGAGAGCATGAGGGCACCAAGACCCATCGAACTGTCCCAGTGCTCCACGAGAAGCTTTTCGAGCACAGGGATAATGTAGCAGAGCGTTTTGCCGGAGCCCGTCTTTGCCGCGCCGAGCACGTCGTAGCCGGCGAGTGACAGATACAGCGAGTCGCTCTGCACGGGCGTCAGTTTGGTGTAGTTGCCGCGCTCAAGACCCATCTGCGTGCGCTGCGACAGCGGTAGCTCCTTGAAATACCGAAAAGGTTTCCCATTGTTGATGACAGTGTCGTCCTCATCCTGCTGTTGCTGCTGCTGCTCCTCCTCCTCCTCGTTGTTCGATGTCACGGACTTCTTCTTCTTGTGCTCTTGCACCACATTGGCGCTATTCTCGCTCTCTGCGCGGAGGTCTAGCTTGCGACGCAGCTCCGAGCGGGCGTCGATGAGCTGGCCGATTTCGTCGCGGGTGACTCTGGAGCGCTCCTGACGCTCCTCCCACTTGTCGTGGCGCCGTTTGTTCTTGTCATAGCGGCGCTCCGCAAACTGGTTATTGTAACTCATAGTAACACAATAACAACAGCAATAATAATATTAATATTAATAACTACCCTATCAACAAAAATAAATTATACTAGGAAAGAGAAAGACAAGAAAACAACAAGAGGCATTGTATAGTAGCGAACAGAAAATCAACATGTCAGTGTAACATCTCCAGACGGATGAGAAAATGCATAATATATTGAACAAAAAAAAAGGTATTTGGGTGTAAATTGTACATGTGATACATGTGATATACACATCAAGCAAACAGGTATATATAGTATTTTAGAATATGATACATATCTCAAAAAGCGCGGTACGTAATATCAATACTGCGCTGGTCCAACGAGCTGGTCTGCGCCTGCAGCTGCTTCTGCTCCTGAATCATCTGCTTCAGGTCCGCAATCTTGGACTCCATCCGCTGCTTGCGGAACCGCGACAGGTGCATGCGAATCTTGTTGAGCGGCTCCTGCAGGTCGCCGTAACCGGCCTCCTTGAACATCCACTTGCTGACCGTGTCGCCGACAAGCAGGTTGTGCAGGAAGCCCTCGCTACCGATGCTGCCGCAGGTGGGGCAGCGGTACAGACTCGGCGCGATGGCGAGACTATCGAAGCACACCTGGCAGAAGGTGTGGCCGCACGGCCAGAAGAGCACAGGATCTTCGTAGAGCAAGTGGCAGACTGAGCAAGTGAGCGATGACTCCAGCAGCTCGTTGATGTCGTTCAGGTCCTCGACGAGACTGTCTAGGTGACGCAGATGAGTGCGGAAGGCGTCCTCGCGCTCCACAAGCTGCGACACCCAGCGCAGTTGCTGTGCAATGTAGTCAAACTGGATGTTATTCTGGATGCCCACGTTGCGGTAGCGAGGCCCACGCGCGAGCTCCTCCTCGAAGGTGGAGCCCACGGAGGTGTCACCGAGCTCTAGCAGCTGGCGCCACGGCCAGTAGCGCTGTAGCATGTTGATGCGCTCAATGTAGCCAGCGCGGATGTTGCCTATTTGAGAGTCTCGCTTCTCACGGTACTGTACAATATCTCGCTCGAGCTCCTCGCGGGTCTGCTGCAGGATATCAGCACGCAGCGCCTTCATCTTGTCCATCTGCTCCGACATGAGCAGCAGCTTCTTGATAGTGCGGTCGGTCTGCTTGATCTCCCGTGCGAGCTGCTCCTTCTCGGCGCGAGCGCGGCGAATCTGAAAGGGCAGCACCGCAGCTGCCCCGCTATAGTGCGCCCGTTGCTCCATCGCGGCCATGCGTGTACGCAGGACGACGAGGGAGCGCGAGAGTTGGTCGGCCAGCTCGTTGAAGCGCTGCGCGTTGAGTAGTTGATCTTCTCCAGGCACGACGACAAGCTCCTTTTCGTTGCCACCGAGACTCTTGTTCCGCTTGGCAGCAGACGTCGACTGCCCTGGTGAGGCACGCTCGGAAGGCTTATCTCCTCCCGGTGCACCCGAGGCAGAGAGCGAGCGCATGCCATCGCCCGTATCAATAATGTCTGCTACTTGAGAGGGAATAGGTGGAGAGGGCGAAGGGGCGGGCGAAGTGGGGTGGCTCGACTGTGGCGACTTGCGCGGTCCGGAGACAGACGCGGAGGCGGGCGGCGTTGCTGCCTTCGCCTTGGCCTTAGCTCCTCCCGCTTTCGTTGGTGCTTTCTTTTTCGGTGGCATTGTACTAGCATAAAAGAGAAATTGAGGAGAAAACAAGCGGAAATGTTAAGTCGCACATTATATAAAGAAGACGATATAATGGATCTGCCAGCAGATGACAAAATAAAAAGTAGTCATTACCTTTTTTTTTTTTTGTTAATACTTAAATGTGCATGTGTGATAATAACAACAACAAGGACAACGAGTATTAGGACACGTACTCGGTGGCCGGCGTCCACTGACCGTCCAGTAGACCCATGTGCTTCCGCTTCATATGCGAAACGCGTTGTGCTTGGAAAATCTTGTCAAAGCACTTGCGGCAGTGAAAGTTGATCACTTCCTTGCTGGTCGCAGAGGCGGCGGCGGCGGATGAATTGCCGAACACTGGCACGTTGACCTGCACTGGAGAAGAAGCCGCCTGTGGTGACCCATTGGCCGTCACATCCGCCTCAATCTCCACCTCCCGCAAATGATGAAAGACACGCGGAAAGTCCAAGTCTCCTTGAAGGGACAGGGCAGCAGCCGGCAACGCAGCCGAAGCAGAGGAAGGCGACGACGTGCCTTTAGTCGCGGGAGCACCACCACCACCTCTACCAAGCACCATAGACTCCATTGCAACTGGGTCACCCACAACAAAGGTCTGCATGTGCTCCCGCACATACGGAGCGAGTGCAGGGGGCAGCGCAGTCGGCGGCGACGAGACGACCATCTCCAACAAGGACACGGCGTGGGCAGCGTAGTAACCGTTCCGCTTCACCTCCACCGTCGCTGTTGTCTGTGCTGCGTTCTCTCCATGCAGGCGATGAGTGTGTGCGGGAAAGAGCAGCGCAGGCTCTATCTTCTTCTTCGCATCCGTGAGTGGCAAGTGGCCGTGCACGAGGACATCATACGTCATGCGAAACGGCGCAAGAGACGTGGCGAAGGGAAAGCGGTCGCACACGCTGATGACCACAGGGCCGGACCCAAAACGGTCGACATCATTCAGCACACGCACGTGCATGTCGGCCGGCGTGCGGAACAGCTGCTGTAGCTGGGGCGCCAAGTTGCGCGACTGCAGCGCCTGCATGAGAAACGACTCCACCGAGACGTGATGGTAGTTGTCCTCCGCCTCAGCGCGGTGCATGGGGCAGAAGGGCGGCTTGTAGACCGCGAAGAGGTGCCACCGACTGAGGTAGTCCTGCGGGTCGTACACCGTTGCTCCGTTGATGCCGTACAAGGGCGACACCGGCACAGGTTGCTCGGGCACGTCGTCCTGACTCAGCAGACAGAGCGACTTGGGGCTAATAAGAAAATGGTTGCGCAGGAAGCGCGTTTGCGTGGCCTCTGCGGGGATGTTTGCGGCTGCGGCCGCCAGCTCCTTTGCGTGTCGCTCTAAGGTCTGCTTGCTGTTCTGCTGCAGGACATTGACTAGAAATCGATTCGGCAATTTGGATGACATTTTCTTCAGCAAAAAAAA
Source organism: Strigomonas galati (assembly GCA_000482125.1). Lineage (NCBI taxonomy): Eukaryota > Euglenozoa > Kinetoplastea > Trypanosomatida > Trypanosomatidae > Strigomonas > Strigomonas galati. The sequence goes on from AUXN01000143.1 coordinate 15,133, forward strand.
AAAAAAGGTTGAACAGAATGTGAGAAAGGGGAGAAGGAATGGTAAATGAAAAGTATTTAAAATATATCGAACATTTAACCGTTGCGCATTGACAAATAATAAATTCATCATTTCATTAATATTCTATTTGCAAATATATATATATTTAAAATTAAATACTCACACTAAACTCCTCTGATAAAGGAGAAGTGTGTCTTAATAATTGTACATGTTACTGACAATATGCAGTATAAACGCATACTCTCGCGCAATCTCGTGTAGCTGCTGAAATCGACCCGAAGACCCGCCGTGACCACCATCAAACGAAGAGTAGTGCAGCAGCACGCGATCGCGTTCACGCAGCTGCGCTTCGTTCGTGGTGGTGCCGCTGTTGTTGCTTACTCGTTGTTGCTGCTGCTCTTTTTTCTTTGCAAGGTCTAACTCGCGGTATAGGGCGGCGAGCTTGGCTGGCTCCCAGTAGGGCACACGCGCGTCATCCCAGGCGCTCTCTAAGTACACGTGCGGCCGACGAAACAGACAACGCCGCAAGGGCGACACCTCACCACCTTCCGTCCCCACACTCCCCCACGCGGCAGGTACCGTATCCACTGGAGAGAGGTCCTTCAGCAGGTCGTACGTCGCCTTGCTGCTGAGCGGGTTGCCGAACTCTTCCCAGTCGGAGCTCGTGAGAGGGAGGTCCGTGTTGGAGAGCGAGGTGAGTACATCCACGAAAGGCACAGCGGCGACGACCGCACGAAAGAGCTGTGGCGCGGCATGCATCGCACGGCTGACGGTCAGCCCACCGGCCGAGGAGCCACACGAGACCACATTGCCAGGCGCAGCGATGGGAAGCCCGTACTGCAAGTACGCAGACACGCTGAGGAAGTCATTGACCGTCGTCCCGTGCTGCTGCAGGCGACCAGCCTCGTACCAGGCGATACCGAGGTCACCTCCGCCTCGCACGGCCGCGGTGGCCCACACGCATCCGCGGTCAAGCAGGCACAGCAGAGACGAAGAAAACTCGCAGTCTTGACAGTCGCCGTAGCTGCCGTACACGTGGAGGACCAGCGGGTTCTCACCAGGCTTGTAGAGGGAGCGCTTGTAGCAGACGAACACAGGGATGGACACAGGCTCTGCAGGATGTGCTGTGGCGACAGGCTGAATATGTTCCAGACAGACAGCTTCTGCAGATGTAGGTTCCGCCTCAGTCGCTGCCGTTGTGGCAGGAGAGGAATTATTTTCAAACGCATAAGTCGATGGCACCCATATGGTTGCGCCTTCGTAGTCCGCCTCATGAAACGGCAGCTCTGCCGTCACGGGCACCATGTCCTTCCGCGAGAGCTGGTAGTGCAGCACACCATCCAGTGCTCCTGGGGCGTCGCTGTTGTGAGGCTGTGCCTCGTAACGAAAGAGGAAGCATAGCGATGGCGTCAGCAGATGCGTGAGCGTCACGCACCACGTGTCGTTACCAAAGAAAAGTGTGGAGTACGACATGGTAAAGAGGTTGCACGGCAGTGGTGTCACGTGGGGTTTGTGTTTTTTATCCTTGCAGTGTGTGTTCTGTAAGAGAAGGGCTTCATCATCGTCACGCGTTACGTTCACTGCGGGCACCGTGACAGCAGTCGTGTCGGTGCGTGGGATGTCCACCTCGCGTGGACGCCACAAGGCCTCCTCAACTCCTTGGCGGCTCTGCTGCACCTTTTCGCGTAGAAGCATTGAGAGATCAAGGAGGTCTCGGAGGGAGAAAAGTGTCGTGTCGACTGCATGGGCCATAGACGCCATTCCACACTTTGCCGAGGTTCGTGTCGCCCACCATCTCCACACAAGACTCAGCGGGCAAAAGAGAATAGTGGGCGCCCCGTCCTTACGGACCGAGAAGAGCAGAAAGTGCTCATACAATTCGATATCCTCCACCGTAATGGTCGCATCGTATGCAAACAGTGGAATCCAGTAAACAGCATCATCACTTGCCGTATTTGCCACGCTCGTTGTGTCCTTTCCTTCTGGCTTGTTACATGCGCCCTGTGTTAGCGCGCGTGTTGGCTTGCTCGGGCTCTGTTCCAGACTGTGCCACCTGCTCTGAAGAGCAACATCGGGCAGCATATACACCGCAAAGTTCTGTTGGTGGTGCGTGTCCGTGACAATCACCCACGCTCCTGTCCCGTCGGCTGTGCCTTCCGAGGGACCCAGCAAATGGCAGTGATGGTCCACCTCGTACTTGCGCAACGAGGGCTCTAGCTGCCGCTTGGAAAAGCAAAACACTTGTTCCGTCCCTACGACGGAAAGCAGGGGCTCCTTCTCCTCCTCCTCTTGCTCGCCTACTTCTTTAGCCTCCTCTGACGGCCACACCACAACCGGTATACCACGCAGAAACGGTTTCTCGTTACTCTTGGTCGTCTTCTCCTCGTAGAACCGATTCGTTAGCACTGCATACCATTCGGAGACGTCAGTCGAGCCGGTGCGGAAAAGGAGAAACCGACTGTCTTCCGAGTACAAGAGCGGCCCCAGCCAGAAGGACTCGTCGTCTTCCTCGTAGCACACCACAGTCGCGTCCGTGATGCTCGCGTCCTCATGAGTTAGGAGGGGCGATTCTTGTTTCTTGTTGTTTTTGGTGTTGCAGTTATTGCGGTTACCGTACGCCACACGCTTCTCATAGCGCAAGTCATGGTACACGAGTTGAAACCCGCGCTGCTTTTCATCGAGTGCAATATAGAGGAGCGCGTCGTCGTTCGCCCACAGCACCTCGCCTGACAAGTCAAAGATGTCGAGCTTGTACAGCACACGGTGCACCGGCTTCGACTTGGAAGAAGAAGAAGAAGAAGCAGATTTGGTAGTGGTGTCGTTGGGTGAAGGTACAGGACTACTGCGTTGCTGCCCTTTCTTGGCGGACCGCGACTCTTTCCCTTTCGTGCTGGGAGAGGAAAGCGACTGCTGCTGGTGTATATTGTAGTAGGACTCACCTTGCCGCAACAGCTCTGCGGCGAGTCCACGCTCCGTGGCGCTCGCATGCGTCTCCAGCCACCGCTTGTAGTCCACGTGCTGGATCTGGAGAATAAAGAGGGTGAAAATCTCACGGCCACCAGAGCAGTCAATCATGACAGCGGCGCGCTCCTCGTCTGGCGCAACGGCAATATCACCGACATCAATGAAGGGCTCTTCATCCCCACTTGAACGGGGGAGCATCCCGTAGCGCTGCAGCTCCTGCACGAGGAGGTTCAAATCGAGAAAGATGATCTCATCCTCGTAGGCAGGAAGAATCGCGTTGGGGTCTTCCTGAAACATGTCAGCGACCTCCTTGTAAAAGTTGGCGTTGATATTTTGAGCCGCATCATACGGCCGTCGGCAGTACAAGAGGTGCTCTGCCTTTGGTACTGTGCGCACATAATACCAGTAGTGCCCGTCGTGGTAGGGCATCGAAATGTCACTCTCGATTTGTCGACTTTTGAGCTCATGAAAGAGACGCTTTCGGAGGGGCATCTTGGCAGCGCCCGCCTTCGTGTTGTTTTTACTGTCGCTCACCTTAAAAAAGTGCGATACCAAGTCGTTCTCTGCGTGAAGAATAGACTTTGTTTTGGCACTCTCGCGGTTCTCTAACCAGGCGTAGTTGTCTACGCGTGTCTCGCCATGAAGGGTATGCAGTTTCGGTATTTGTGGATAGACAGGCGGCGTGACACTCTCTCCATTCCGCACATCGTCCTTGCTGCCATGGGCTCCCTTCTTGTTGTTGTTCCCCCGGCGCTGAAGACCGTTATTCTTCTTGGGCTTTCTGGACGGGTGCTCTTGAGACGTAGAAGTTGTAGCATCCTCATAATCGCTCACGTCGTTTGCATCTTGCCCCTCTCCACTGTCGATATGAGTTGCCTTTGACTCTTCGTTATTTAACATGAATGCTAGTATCGTCACCTCTAATCGTACTTGCTTCTTTTTCCTAGTTTCTATCCAGAATACGGTATGCACAAACGACGAGTAGAGAAGAGGAGGGAAATGGGCAAGAAATGTGGCAAGAACAGCAGATGACAGAACATACAGTGTTTTTTTTTTTTTCTTTTCTTCTTGGGGAGCCTAAAGAACAAGCTTTTCTTTTTTCTTTTCTTTTTGATGTATGTTAAAAAACATCAATGCATAAAAAA